>LPNX010138065.1:0-30441 GCA_001517045.1 Pseudotsuga menziesii
AGAAGTACATACATGTTACTTAGCTAGATTCCATTTAGGGGTTTAAACCCAAAATGAACTTCTATATAGATCAATTTGAACATGGAGATTTAAATAGATAACCATATTGTCATAATAACATGTACCTTATACCAGTGGATGCATGCACTCAAGATGGTACCTCTAGGGTAGTTCCTGGTTTAATCACATAGGCTTATAGTTGAGATAGAGTAATGGTGTTGAGCCTTCCATAGATACCTAGACCAGTGGTGCCTAACATCAATATACATAAGGGATTCCCTAAAGCTCATATCTTTCTTTCTCAAATGATCTCCCTTACCAAACACCACCAAGATGATTTCCTCTTTCTTGGTGCTACCTAGAGGCAATTCTAAGAGGCAAGAAAATCACAACATCATCTCAACTTCTAGACTAGTGAAGCAATGTAAATGAGGTACCTTCCCTTCAACTATGACATCCTCACAATGTTGTTTATAACCCCCCTTTTTAGTTTCGATTCGACTAGCAAGTCCCTTGATTGACTATTGGGGGGATGTTGGATCCATTAAGCACCAAATTCAAACATCTCAAATATATTATCAACTACTACATCCCACTATAATTGGACTCTAGGCATAGATAGTAGACACATTATCTTAATTTGATTTCTTCACACTTTCATTGTGTATGTATAATGTTGTACCTAACAACTATCCCAATTTTGATGAATTTATAGTTATTATTTGGTTTGACATCAATACATTTCTTATAATTTATTTTATTTTAATTTAATATTGTGATTTCCTTCCAATCATGCTATATTATAATATGTTATTTAACAATAAAAATATTTAATATGATACTTTGTTCACTTCAAATATAGATAGAGACCTTCTTGTAATAAAACATGCAATTATGTGTGCAACTTAACTTCATTAATCCTACATTTTATATCTTCATGAATATTTTTTCTCATGATTCAACAAATTACAGATTTTCATATACTCCTCCTAATTTATGGCATACCGAACTAGTTATAAATGATACAACATTTCATTTTTTATGATTGTATATTAAAAACACTTGGAGTAAATAAAATTTGTGATCAATAAAAACATTCTTTCTAGGATTAGTTTTTCCAATTTTAATGGAATATTTCTTTAATGCATAATTTTTACAAATTAAATGAAATAAATAAAATGTTTACAAAAAAATTCAATGTCATAGAAGTCCTTGTAATAGAATTTTTCTACATTTCTTGAAATAGGTGTTAATACTTCTTTCATTGTTAGAGACATACCAGAGTCTAGCTTGTATGCAGATTCCCCACTACCTTTTATTGGATATTGGTAGTCATTTCCTAGTTTCACTTTTTGAGGTGATTCATGTCTGACAGTCTTACAAAGGATTCCTTGAATCCCGTCATATGTTTGGAAGCCCCACTGTCTATAAGCCAATCATCATTTCCATGAGTAATGTTACCTGTGAGAGCTGATATCAGAACATATTCATCCTCGCTTGAAGAATCTTCACTTTCATATATGGATCTCTTTCGGGATGGTTCATCATCCTCTGCAGCATGAGCATGATGTCTTCTTTGGCCTCGTCTCCCTCTGAAACTGAAACCTCTATACTCATGTAGGTGTCCAATCCAGTTTCTTCAGAGAGATCAAATACTTCTATGCTTGGAAGTTGTCAACTTCACCAAGCTTATCATCAAGCTATTGTGATAGATCATATTGAAATGAGAACCTCAAATGGAAATAACAAAGGATTAGATCTTACCGATTTGAGATATCCGTCTTGTCCTGGAGTTTGCTGAACTAGGGTTTGTCGTAGAAACCCTAATTTTCAAAACTTGGAAACTTTCAGATATGATTGGACAAATAGATAGATCTCTTCAAATGTAGCTGTCCAATGTACTCCTTTTCTGAAAAAAGTGGAGGGAAGCTCCCGAAACAGGAAGCCCTAATTTACTGATTTCATCTACAGAAATGCCTGTTATTGTTTCTGTGATATATATGAAATTACGAATCCTATATGTCTGAAATTTTGCAATGAGGTAACCTCGCATGTCCCTGATCCAACACCATAGGTTTTATCAGAATTGGTTTCACCATTTGGGATTTATGATCCTTATCCCAAGGTGCCCTGTTACAGGACTGTTCAGAACAACGAAGTTGTACGGCATGCCACGTGTCACTGGTTCATCTTCTGAGTCTGATATTTGGAAAACCGAAATTAAATTCCGTTCCCTTTCTTGAACATCTTCAGGAATTCCATTTGGACCTCTGTAGCTCAAGATATTGCAGATCTCCCCAGATGTCCTGTTTAGGGATGAATTCTAGAAGAGGCTGGAACCCTAACTTGGAGAGATCATATCTCCTGGAGTACAGCGAATCTGAGTTGGTTTTTAGGATACAGGCTTCATCAGTATTTTATATTCGGCCCTTGCAATTTTCAGCTTCTGAGACTTCGCTAATCTCGGAATATAGAGACTGTACCAAAACTTAGCAGTTTTAGTATTTAGGGTTTCTCCTAGGTTAGGGTCAAACTAGGGTTTGACTTTCCTGGAGTTTCACCCAACCAAATTTCTTGATCCAGGTCTCTAAACTTCGGTTTTGATGAGGAGAATAACCCTATGCTGGTCTAAATCAAAAATTCATCTTCTGTAGAAATCCCTAATTTCCACATCGAAGACTGAAAATACTCGAAATCAAATTCCGTTTCGACAGAAAGATGCGCCCTAAGGAGGAGAGTTGTTCAACCTTAATTTTGCTGAAAATCTATGGAGGAAGATCCACAAACTAGGAAGCCCTAGTTCCTGTAGCTGCACAATGTCTTCTTCTCAGGTTAGCTCTGATACCATGTTAGCTTTTCATCACATTTAAGCTAGCATTATGATCTTAGGATCTTTTCACTGAGAGAATAACAAGCACAACAATAAAACACAAGCACATCACAAGAGACAAGAGACACAACGAGTTTTCCTTGGGGAAACCATAAAGGAGAAAACCCCGCAACTTCTTCTAAGATAGAATCAACACCAAAACAGTCAGAGATCTCTCAAAACAACAGTAGTCTTCTGTCTTTTGTCTAGTCCCAAAATTTCCTTCTCCAGTAGTGCGCCACACTTGGGAGAACAAGTGATGTATTTCACAAGTGATAAATAGAGAGACTCTCACTCTTTATTTATATTCATCCGTTCACTTGAATTGCCTTTTCACACGTAGGCTCAACCTAATAATTACTACTCGAGCCTACACCTTAACTAGTGTATAATAACTCAAGTGCCCCGAAACTGTGGGGACTTACCTAATGACTTGATATGACTTGATTACATTATTAATCCTCCCGATCGGAACATCGAGGCATGACCACATGACTTAAATACATAATAGAGACATCCCAGAATAAACATCATCTTACAATATATAAGATTCATAGAAGAATACATTTCGAAGTTACATATACATCAACATGAACACATTCTCAGTTTCAACGAGCCTCTTCTCTTTTGGCTCAAGTCTCTGAAAATCTTGATCCAAAATTTTTTGTAGAAGCTTCAAGAAATCTAGATCGGGATGTAGCTATGGATGAAGAATATCGTTCCTTAATGGTAAACAATACTTGGGATCTTGTTTCTCTTCCAAAAGGAAGATAACTTGTCAGATGTAAATGGGTCTACAAAACTAAGTATTCATCAGATAGAAGTGTTGAAAGACTTAAGGAAAGGTTAGTTTCCAAAGTGTTTTCCCAAGTTGAAGGGATTGACTACAATGAAACCTTTGCTCCTGTCGCAAAAATTAATTCCATCTGCCTTGTTCTTTCCCTTGCAGCCTTACATAATTGGGAATTCCATCAAATGGATGTCAAGGCTGCCTTTTTACATGGTGATTTACAGGAGGAAATTTACATGGAATTTCCTCCTAGATATATTCAGGATAACTCTAGCCTTGTCTGTCTCCTTAAGAAATCCTTATATGGTATTAAGAAAGCTCCTAGATCTTGGTATGCCAACATGGACAACTTTCTCCTTGACACTGGTTTTTCTAGATGCCATTCTGACCCTAATGTCTATACCAAGAAAGTAGGAAACCATCTCATCATACTTGTTCTTTATGTTGATGATCTTATCCTTACTGGTAGTGACCCTAAGCTTTTAACCCATGTGAAATCCATTCTTAAGAAAATTTTTGAGGATTAGTACATTTGTATTATTTTCTTGGTCTCCAAGTCTTGCAAACCAAAGAAGGAATCTTTCTTTCCCAGTATAAGTATGCTTGTGACCTTCTTTGTCGCTTTCACATGGAATATTGTAAACCAGACCCTTCTCCCTTCCAGTCTAGAGTCAAGCTTTCTCCCACTTGTACTTCCCTTGAAGTAGATGCCACCTTGTATCATCAGCTTGTTGGTAGTCTCTTATATTTGACTCATTCTCATCCTGACCTTTCCTTTGTCGTTGGTTGTGTTTCCTGTTATATGAAAACACCTCATGAAAGTCACTGGAAAGCAGCAAAAGGAATAATTTTATATATTCGAGGTACAATTTAGTTTGGGATTCATTACAGTACAGGGGGGACACCTTTGTTGGTTGGTTTCACTGATTCAGATTGGGCCGACGATCCTGATGATTGAAATTCTACTGCAGGTTATGTTTTCAGTCTGGGGTCTGGACTTGTCACTTGGGATTGTAAGAAACAACAAGCCCTTTCTCTTTCTTTAGCAGAAGTAGAATATCGAGTCGCAGTTAATTCCAGTCAGGAATCTTTATGGCCTCGACAGATCCTTTCGGAGTTTGGATTCGAGCAGCAGCAGCCTACTCCACTTTGGTGCAACAATCAAAGTTCCATCAATCTTTCCAAAGATCCAGTTCTACATCAATGGAGCAAACAAATTGAGCTACACATGCAATTCATCAGAAATATTGTTCATGATCGTGTTCTTGAAATGCTCTATTTCCCTACAGATGATCCAGTTGTATACATCTTCACCAAGTCTCTAACAGACTGAAGTTTTCTAAAATTTGATCTATGTTAGGAGTTTAGGGATGTGTACTTAAGGGGGGATAGGCTCTAATGTCTCCTTCCTTCTCCTAATAGTGTCACTTTTGTAGATCCTTCAATCCTATCCTAAGTTGTTCTTAAGGGGGGATGTTAGGATATGTAGACACTTAAGATTTAGTTAAGATCAACTTGTGTAATATATCCGTTAGGTAAAGTGTGTTTCTTTAGTATGCATTTGTAAATATTCTAATCCGACGGTCACGATATGTTCTAGACATAAAGTGATCTAACGGTTCAACTTCTATTAGATAATACCTACCATTGATCCATGGCTTAGCACCCGATTGGTCCATGATTTCTATTTAAAGAGCATGGAGGGTCCTTGGCTAGTTGATCGATTATGAGAAGCTCATATGTAACTTTCTTTATTTTACATAATAAATTGATCCAAGTATCTATTTGGCTAGGGTCATGGACTATTTCCCTCTTGAGGGTTTTAACCATGTGACAAACATCGGTGTATTGATCTGTGATCTATTTGTGTGAAGTGGTTGCTCTAGGTGTTCGGTCTTTTGGGAGTACCCTATGTACCCGAACAAAAACACAGCCTCAACAACCTAAGGTTACAAAAACCAAGTTTCCTCAGCTTGGTGACAAATACATCTCTTTGAAGCCTAGCAACCACTTTGATATCAATTATTAAGCCTTCAGAGCAATTTGCAGCAAATGGAGAAGAATCTACAACACACAAATATTCAGTAGAAAAATGAAATTCAAAATTACTAAACAACAATAACAG
Organism: Pseudotsuga menziesii; assembly: GCA_001517045.1. Lineage (NCBI taxonomy): Eukaryota > Viridiplantae > Streptophyta > Pinopsida > Pinales > Pinaceae > Pseudotsuga > Pseudotsuga menziesii. Next base: position 5,785 of record LPNX010138065.1, read on the forward strand.
AGTACAAAAAAACAAAAAGTTCATGTTTTCTCTAAGGACAAATTATTGTTTGTCTTGTTATTTTCTTTTCTTATATAAACCCTCTCTGGTGCTATGAACCACATGAAAGAAATAGAAATGTCGTTGCCCCAAAAACCGAGAATACAATTGGTAGACAACTTTTAAAAAAAAAACAAGAATGCAATCCAGGAACAAACACGAGCAACGTTAATACTTTTATATACCAATAAGAGGTATTGAATATTACTTTTGCTGGTTCCATTTAACTTAATGACCATTGACTTGAATGGAAAATTGGGTTGGGTTGAGAGGATTAAAAATGAAATAAAAATCAACATTTGATTATCTTGTTGACTATTTATTTTTGGACAGGCCATTTCCTTGATTCTTGCAAGTGTTTCTATACAAAGTCAATGTTGAAATTTCAAAAACTATTCTATTTTGGAGATTCACAAGATAATCATATGGAATCAACACAATCCTTAATGTAATAAAAGGAAAAATATGGCAACACACAACAATGGAAGAGAGATCAACCAAGAAGAGTGCAACCCTGGAGAGAGAACCCAAGAACAAATGTACTAGAGAGAAAAAATCCAAAAGCACAAGAGAGATCATGATACTTAGTGATACCCTTAGGAAACATTGAATGAATAACTTGAATGATTAAATACAAATGAGAGATTTGTATCTATACACAACTCTGGAGTGGGTGATTTCCCAAATATGATTTTTAAGCCTATGTGTACAGGGTTGGCATTAGCCAAACCTTCAAATTTAATAATGGTACAATATAAGGTAAATAATCTAGGGGGGAATACTCAACTAGAATAACAGGATCGCTTGATGAAGGCTCAGGTGATCCTGATGCTGATGCTTGACCTTCAAACTCTACCATTACACCCTGTAACTTTGTTGATTCCTCAATCCTAGCCTTATTTTTTCTGGATTGCTCTACTTGTGTATCATCTACATCCATATATGAATACTGTAAGACGAAATATAAATTGTCACATTAATGAAGAGCACAAGCAATCTAAATTGTACATCTTAATTCGGCCAAATTTTCTTTAGATAATCTCAATTGTTTTGATATGATCATCTTAATCAATCACATTCAAGTATTAAATATATGTGATCCATGTACCGATAATAAGAATAGTGAGGTTTTCAGATTCGGCTAGTAGATTGAGTAGTAAGAGTGTCCGAATTCCATTTCCCCTGCTATTAGATGCTCTTAAATCCCCAAAATCTTGTTTTGAAGAATTCCAAAATAGTAACAGATCCCCTTGAAATGATATAGCCAAGAAAGATTTAAAAGTCAAAGATCAACTTTCATCTGCCTTGTAGGTAAAAATCCTGTAAGAAAATATATTCATATACCCCCTCAGAAATTTATATATATATTTTCCATGGTAAAAAAACAGAGTAGTGTTATCATCGAAATGGCCCTTCTCCATTCGAGTGCTGACATTCATCATGTGGGTACACAAAAGGACAATTAGGATTGAAGTGGCCAAAACACTATAGATGTGCATGAACTTTGATGCATTATCCTCAAACCATCCTTATGTATTTTTATTCTGATTTTTGGGTTGCATACGTGACTATGTGCACTGCAACTCGCATATCATACATGAGTATATGCATTGCAACCCGCGTATACCTTGCATACGCAAGTTACCTTTGAGAAACACGCGTATCATACACGACTTGCCTACATTAATACTCGCGTATACCTTAATTCAACCTTAAAAAATATAAATCATGATTAGATGAGATTAGTTGGGTCCTAATCCATAACTATCCCAACCATCTCAACCATCCTAACCTTCGAAACCTCTCTATTTCCAAAGTATAAATAGAGGCATTGGGATGGGGCTAATCAATCATTTTTGGAAGAGAAAAGTTATGCTGGTGGTATACCTTCAGAGTCTTGGAGCATCAAAACTCAGATTCCTTGGTTGTGGAGGAGTCCGTGTGTTAGAAGCTGGGTTGTATTCTTAATTATTCACTGTTTGTTAATAAAGAGAAATTGTTCTTCCAATCTTGTATTGTGCTTGCCTCATGTATATTGGTTTAATGAATATGTTCAATTATATGATTAATATGCTTTTCATCTACCCTACGATTTATATATATATGAGATATTGCTTGAAGAATTCGCTCTTTGCAGGTGAAGAAAAGCATCCCTAGAAGCTTTGGAGGAGATTGGAGTGAGAGAAGACCAAGCTTGGGTCATCCTTCATAAACAAGCTAAGCCAAGCTATCTTCTTATTCTCATTCCATATTCTATAAAAGCTGACTGTCTACAAGTCTATTGGTAAGTTGGTAACTCCGGACCCTAGGTTATAAGGGTGTAATGTCCTAAACAACAGAACTGGCAAATCCACTCAGGAGTAGTCCAACCTGTTGTGGGTTTATCCTGTAGGTTCTTTACCAGTATTTGTTCTATTTCTGATTCTGAGTGTGGTGTTTCTTATCTTGCTTTTTATTTATAGTGTAGTGTTCCCAGAATCCTTTACTATTATTTTTCTTTGAAAATTTTTTAGTTGGATACACGGGTTGTTGTTGTACACATTCGCGTATAAGACCTTGTATATGCGGGTTCCTCTATAATGCAGTTGCGTATGGTACACTGCTTTCCTGCATACATAGTCACATATATCCTGTAGCAACATAAAATTTGGGTAGGGTTTGCTTGTCCTTGTCTTCTTTGGTTTTTTGCTTGCTTGGAAGTTTTCTGTTAGTGGCATGACTTTGGGAGTCTAAAATCTTGTGTGTCACATCGTTTGCTTGTCTTCAAGCCTTTGAGCTTTCTTTGTTTGAATTTTCTTTCATCTTGTGATTTGAATTTGGTCCTCCTGCTTGGTTTACAATTTCAGTGATTTGTGTCTAGGTCATTGATCAGGGTTTTGGATACTTTCTACTATATACTACATTTTGTAGTGTCAATTTGTCACTTGTTATTTTGTGATTTAGTGGATTGTTTGGGTTCAATAGTTCTCAAAGTTAGGTTTTTCCCAGGTCTTCTTCATGATTGGTTGAAGTTGGTTATTTTGGGTCCTTTCTACTTCATTTTGCTTATTATATGCTCTGATTATTCAAACTTGCTAAAAAATTTGTGCTTAGTTGCATTATAGTTTTTGAAAATTTTTTAAAAGTGAAGAAAAAACATTTTATACTTTTTCATTTAGTTGCATTTAGTCATTTTATTTTTAGTATTTTTCAAATTAAATTTCAAAAATTATAAAAAGAAGTCTTAGTTTCTTGCACTTAATTTCAATTTCACTAGCTTATATTTGCAAAAAGAAAAGAAATTTGGTTTAAGTAGTTACGATTTACTTTGAAATTTTCTTTATACATCATTTTGTTTTTTCTTATCGATTCTATAACATCATAGTCTTTCATGCCATTTACCTTCTAACTAAGAACAACCCTTAAAATAAACAATATAATTTAAAAATTACTAGTAAGTTTTATTTTATAGGCTCATACACCAACTAGCTTGGGCTAGACTTGTGGAATAGGGAGTTTAAACTCTCCACAAGTGTTTAAATTTAGACGTAGTTGGCCAATCGATTGGTAAACCCTCTTCTGTGTTGATTATATATGGGAAGCTCCTCTCAAACAAGAGTTAAGAACAAGGCTATGTGGATGCTTGGACTAAGGAGATAGCCCTCCAATTACTTGTCAAAGTGTAGACCAAGGTTTTTGCGCATATGGGGACTTCTGTCAATACCACCTCCCTGGCCCCATGCGGTGTCGGTGTTGACAACGTTTCGGGCTTTGCTACCCTGACCATGTGTACAAACCAGGATTTTGACTAACCCCCCAAAACGTCAATATAGTTGAGGTAGCCTTTAGTCTCTTTGACATCTATGGTTCATACACAGGTACACCAAAAGGCTATTTCTGGTTGACCTTGGATGGGCTTGGAAGGTAACCTTGGTAGAAGGTGTGGGAGGGTGGTGGGTGATTCCTCCGCTTATGCCTAAGAACATCTACAAGGACACCAAGAAACTATCTCTTAGATTTCTTTTGGAAAGCATATCTTATACCCCTTGTGTCTGTTTTGGATTTAGGAAATTTTGTAGTGATTGCTGTGTGGTTTGTTTGTGTTTAGCCGACCTTAGGGTGTGTGATTTTTATTGAGTCAAAATTTCAATCGTGGAGGACCAACCTCTCAGAAGGTCAAGAAGGTTGCAAAACCTTCATCCGTTTACTACAATGGAGCCTCCACCACCCCATTAAAGGTGGAGATTAGACACAGACGGTTCCTTTGAACTGGTAGGAATTAGTGAATTTCTAGGTGAACAAGAACTTAGGACAAACTAGGTTGATACAACCACAGTAGAGATAAAAGACTTGTAATATGATGAGTTTTCAAGAAAATTTAATTCACCTCTTACTTAACTAAACGATCCTGTTATTGTCTAGGTTTGTCCTTTCAATTCACCTGTGATTGGTGTTCCTATGAGAAGACTAATGTCTAGTGCAGGAGAGAGTCCTTCTACCCCCATCTCAACTATTTTGACTAAAGGATAATAAGGAACTACTGTGTAGAAACAGAGACTAGAAAAACTAACCTCAATCTCAATAGCTTCATCTGTGACAAAATTCCTAATATACTGTTAAGGATCCTAAATGTGAATGGCTATCCAGCTCTTAGCATATCATATGATGTGTGCTTGGTTGTAGTCTAACCACTAAATAACTTGTTCCTTTGGCCATCTATAGATAGATTTCACAAATTCTAGGTTTGAAATTCTTTAGGAACACATTCCAACATTGAGAAAAAAGAGAATTTTACCTTCTCAATAGATTCAACAACTTACATATCTAGTAAGATATCCTCCTTCCATATTATAGTCTAGCTATGGATTAACAGCTGCAAGTTTCATAGAGAGGAACTGCAATATCACACAATAGCCAAAAATGAAGAACGAATTTTACAAAATAAACCTAGTCTAAAGCCTGTTAAGCACATTGGTCATCCGTTAAGTACATTTAATCTGCATACCTCCACTTGATAGTGTAGTGATTGTACATAGTTTATTATCTCATCAAGCATAACTGATTTCCCAATTATCTTCAAGAAAAATAATTTCTCAATATTGGCTTGTTGATGCACAACATACCTTCTTTCATTCTCAGGTCTCTTCCAAGTAGAAGTCCCTTATTACATCCAGGAACAAGATCTTACAAAAGTTTCATCTGTTCACTGGTATTTTCTCATCTTACTTATCATTCAAGAAATTGAATTTTCTATTTTCTTTCAAATCACTTCAAAATATATATTGATTGAAAAAAGTTAATATTTAAAAAACAAAATGCTGATCAAATATTTCACTAAGAAAAGGGAACCATACCCTCTCTTCCAGGTTGTGGTTGTTAGTCGCCTGGCCTCTTCTTGCAATCAGATGAATATAATCTTGTTTGATTGGCAAAGAAGAAGGTTTGGCATCATCTACTGTTTGTTTGGGACAAATTTCAGCGGTTTCAACACTGTTACTTTCTTCAAGCTTATTCTTAATTTCAGTATTTACACATTATGATTTTAAATTAATTATTATACTTTATATTTATCTAAATAAATTACCATTTATAAATTATTTCAAAAATATTTATCTACTAAATTTGTCACATGCCCCAATTTTGCAAAATAATATTATCTTATTTGATTTTATTCCAAGACATTATGTTAAATTTTATGTTAAAGTTGTAACCGATGACTCAGCAGAGTCAAGGATGTTGAATTTAATTATGAATATTTTAATTATAAATAAATAAAAGTGGAGACAACAGCTTGGGAGAGCTGTTAAAAGAGTGTTTACTGGTCAATTTGGTGGAGGAAACTGAGTGGAGAGCAAATGGACAAGTGGCATCATCCTCAAACACTTCCAATGTTGTAGGTGGCAACCTCCCTACATTTGGGGTCATGACCCCCCAAGAAAGTGGGATCAGAGCAGGTGGCTCAATTAATGAAAACTAACCTAAAAAGACCTAAGAAATCTTAATAAAAATGCCCATTGAAGAGAGCTGAGGCTGCTCATTCTAGGAGAAGAATCATTTAGGTGAATGTACTTCAAGGATTTCATTGGGAAGGGAATTTCTGGAAAGTGTTTGAGGGGTAAACTGTAGAGAATGATCTAGTACAACTTTTCAGTTGAAAGATCTTGCTACTGAGTGTAGAGTTAGTACTGAGTCATTGGACTAATATTTGGTAGCTTGCTCCACCCAGTCCCAGCCAAGGAGACCAGGAATAGGCTCCGAGGTCCTGAGAAGACTCTATTTGAGTGCTCTTCAGGAGTTGGTAGGGAGGAACAACCTCCCAACACTGTTGTTATCCAGCTTTAAAAACTGGTTCTATTGTCTTTATTTGCTGTGTTAAAGTTTATTTCTGAGAGTGAATGAATAATGTAAGATTTATATGTTATGTAATGAACTGTTAGAATTTATAATCTGTTAGTTGTTGAATGTTGAAACTGTAATTGAATGAGATAATCCTACCTGTGTTTTTCCCCATCTAGATAAACCAGATCGTACTCTAGCGCAGGTAGTGTGTTTAAGATAGATGAAAATATGATAGAAACCTGGATTGAGTAGAGTTATTTTGTATTTCAAAACAATGGAGTAATTTGTTTCTGTATATAGATGTTTCTGGAAAAGATACTATTCTGTCTAATGAATTTATGGTTTAAAACTAGACTATTGTATTAAGAATGCTAGCAAGAAGTATACAAAATATTTTCAAAACAACAGGTTTATTTCTTTTAATATGTTAACTATTGTAAATAAGTTATTTATTTTATTAAGAACTGTATTTTTCTGCAAGATGAAACTACTAACCTGTCACATAGGTAAAAGATTTAACTTACATAGATATTCATTTATTTTTGTGAAGAAAGAACCAAGTTATTTTATAGAATAATTTCATTGTACATACTACTTAATTATTTTCTACAAATGATTCATATTTCAAGTAGGATAATTCTAGTGTAATCTTTTTATAAATAAAATTAACTATAAGCAATTATAATAGTGTAACAAGGAAATATTAACAAAATCCTATCTAAGTACTTATAAAATATACTAAGTGCAAGGGTAAATAATATTTAATAAATACTATTTATATATGAATAAATTTATTTAAATGAACTAAACAAACAAATTTATTATAAAAGAAAATACAGGGTCAAAACCCTTATAGTGTTTAATATAAAAAGAAAATACCAACTTTATAACTTATAATAATAACATTAAAAATAATAATTAGAATAACAATAAATTAAGGATTTAAATTTACTTAGTATTTTGAGCATAAATTATAAAATGTTATTACAGTCCTATAAGGACAGAAAATAAAAGAACAATGAAAGTGAAACCACTTCATACCTGTAACAAACAATTATTTAACATGTATTATTAACTAACCTACAGAATAATTTGAGAAATTAATTATACACACGTTACTAACAAAATTTGAACTTGCTCGAATAACTGAGCTTATAAACAATTATCATGATAGAAAGAAATAGCAGAACGAACAATAATAATATAATTTAATGGAAGATAATTTAACAGTAAAAGTATCTTTACACAATTGAAATAGGGTGAAACCCTAATGCACAAAAAATTACATTTAGAGCATCAAAATAACCAAGTCTGAGCTCAAGAGAGTACATCTCTTCACTTAAAGATAAACAGAGGATGGCTTGATAGGTCACATACTTTTCTTTAAGTAACTATACACATAACCAGTAAAACAAAAATTTAAAAGTAACGACATAAGCCGAAAACCCTGCTAGCAACAAGGGTTTGGTAAACAAACTAAACAAGCTAACAAAGAAACATTAAACCACAAGGGTTATTTGCAGGCCTCAGCAACCAACCGAAACTGTTCCATAAGGAACTGCACAAGTATGAACTTCCATGGGTTGACCAGGGCTTAACCGTAAATAGGAAGCTGACCCCATGCATTTGCACAAGCTGCGAAGAAATATATAACTATCACCCGCAAGATAACCCACAAACGTTAATACCATTGCATTATGTCACAACTATGCTAAAAACAAGTTTTAAAAACTGTTAAAAGAATTTTATTTACCTGGGATTAAAAGTAGTGTAGCCACCAACGAACAGGAGTGCTGCCACCAGCAAGACAAATAGCAAACCTTTCATCTCTCTTTGATAGAGACGGGTTTAACGAGTGCAACCATTGCTAGAAACAACCATAAGAAGGGAGCAACGACCAAGCAGGAAGCAGATAGTGAAGCGTCCACTGTCACCACCTTTCAGAGCATGAGAAACCACACTCCCAAAAGAACCCTATGATAGACCATGCCATAAGATTAGAGTCATGGCTCTTAAGCAATTATTTCCAATATAAACTTACTGTCGTATAAACTAAACCTACAAGCAAGCCATGGAGGAATAATCCCAAAAACTACACATAGTCTAAGCTATAAGCAAAATGTCATGGCTCTCCTCAAACCATTGCGGGATGAAATCACGGTGCAGACAAGGATCAAGGACGACGAAGGAGGACTGAACAACATAAATAGGACACAGAGTTCACATGGCGGCCAAGATACAGTTGCAGAGCGGCCCGGAGGCCCAAAAACGATGGAAGAAAATGACCAAGACTAGGGTTCATAAACCCTTTTATTATCTCAACACTTGGCCAAGGAAGAACCACACGTTCATGCAAATAATTCAACCATGCAGTGGGTAAATCACATAGTCCCTGCATGCAATCGAATTTCTGATTATTCAAAATAATCTTTGCTCAATCATATAGTATGGAAATCATTTTAAAAGGTTCCATGGAGTCAACTTACGATTGCATGGTATAATTTCATGAACGCATAATCTATAAACTATTCAATCATTTGCCAAGTTTATATTATGGTCCTTGCATGGTTCTAGGGCAAGGCTTTATCAAAGTCTTTGTTTTATATACAAAACATACATAAACCAATCAATGGAGTGGACCAATGTTTCATTCCTTTTCATAATAAATTATAATATAACCCTTTTTTAAATTGATATGTTTTATTTTCACATAAGACTCTTTGATGATCATAAAATCAATGTAACCCTGTAATATAAACTCTTGCCCAAATTATTATATACAAAGAAGTTTGAGTTCTTCACTAATAGTCATAGCATAAATATTATAGTTACATATGTGGATAAGCCTTGAGCTATCAAAACTAGGTTTATAAAGCAAAACTTATAATACTTAGAAGATACAAATTAAAAAGGCTATTTTGTCACCTAGCCAAACTACGATATCACCAAAGTATTCATAATAGACTTGTATAGCTAATCTTATTGTCACTAACGTTTAAATTGTGACTTGATAGTTTTATACAACATAGCTTTTAAAAATGATTATGAACTTCATAGACCTTATCTGTTTATAACCAAAATTACTGGTAAACTTGAATACATTATAAACAAGATAATTTATGTGTGTATCGTCGATTATCATAGAAGCTATTGATAAATGGGTGGCAAATACTTAGGTGATGGCTACAAATTCTTTACATAGCTCGGATCAACAAATTTTAATAACATATGGATATATACTAACCATGACATGTACTATTAGTTATACCACGTATTTGATTAGTAACTTAATTTTAGAGTTATCTAGTGCTTACAAGAAGTAATAAGCAATCATTCTTAAATACTTGCCCTAAGTTAACTGTTATGGTTAGAAGCTTAATTCAAGAGCAGTACTATAAAATAAAATAAGGTACTGGAGCGAAACCATCTCACTAAACTCTAAGTGCTTAGGACTTGTTACTTCACTATAATGTTTAGAATCTTATAGACAGCAATATTCATTACAGAAGATGAATAATCAATAGTAGCATATACCGATATTATGATTTGATAATGTTTATTACATTAGAAAAATTATTACAGCATTACAGGTCATGCACTATAAATGGAATTAACTTATGACAAGGATCACAAGTTGTGAACTAGGGAGAATAATTACTGTCACTAGTTTATTTTCAAGAAAGAAACTCTTCTATACATATATCGTTGACAAAAATAATTAGAAGAAACAAACTACTTGTTTTACCTCATAGAAGCAGATGGATTTGTAACAACTTATTTACCGAGCTATTTATTTTGCAAATAGAAATATATCTGAAAGCTTTATGGAATTATTAGGCGTTACTCGATCATTCGTACCTGTAAACATGTAAGGACAAATAATCTTTCTGTGTTAGCTTAAAAGCTAAGTAAGCCCCAGAATCTAAGACAGTTCCACCTACTTGTCGCAAAACAAAACTCATCAGCAAACTGAAAACGGAATTATTGCACAAGTTAAACCTAACCTTGTATTAAATAGTAGAATGCTAAGTTACTTAATTAAGATTATGTATTAAATAATATGGTAACCAATTTTTTTATAAATAACTGTTAGCTGTTAGCAGACCGCATTCTCAGCATTTTATGTATTTTCAAAATTTTAAATTTTTATGAAAATTTGGGGTTTTGACAAAATTCTAACAAATGGAGGACTATTTGAATGTCTATACTTAGAATATTTGAACAATGATAAGAAATATCAACAACTGGGATTACCAATCAAATCCCCCGTTGACAAAAGTTAAAATTTTAAACAAAAATTCAAAGTGGATATTTAAATGATCACCTGGTTAAATTTTCAAAGGCTGTTATGCATAGCCTCATCCAGTCATGGTGGAATTTTGAGGTAGAAACAACATACAACTGAGGTACCATTGTGGATAATATTTCAAAATACCATCTAGGTTATGTCCTTTCTTTATTGGGAAATGAGATCCTACAATCCTTATCCTCCTTTTGACTTTTGTGCCCTTTCTAGAGCTCAAAATTAATTGAAAATAACAAAAGGCTTAAAATTATTCATGCCCAATGCCAACCCACAATTCCACACCATTAAAAAGAAAAGTTATTTTTGTGTTAGAGCCGAGTAGGGCCAACCTTCTGAGAGAATTTGCAAAAAACATTCCCTTGGTCTTGAAAAGAGGTTTAAAATGGGGCATTATTTTTTTTTCTTTTTTCTTTTTCATGGATTTCCATGAGTTTCACATAGGGCCATTAAGTTTATAAATCCTAATAGCTCCCTTTTCTATGAATCATGCAATGCAAGCCTTTTATAGGGGAAGGAGACACTAGTATTAGGTGCATTACGACTTATAATGTGTGGGGGATTATTATGTTGTATATTTCCTTTGTAGGGAAATCCATTCATTTTTCTATAATTCTCCATTATAGGCCTTTTTCGATTGAATTCAAAGACATTGGTGACCTTCATACGCCATCTTTTTAAGGGAGAAATCTGTGAAAAAATTGGGGTTTTTTTATAGCTGCTTGTTCTTGTTGTGGAAGAATTAATACTTGATTTAAGTTATCAACATAAGTAGATAGATATTTTTTCAATGAGAATGATCCAAAATTTTCTATATTTTGATCTCCTATTTGTCAAAATGTGGAGATTGAAGGAAAACCTTGCTCTTCAAATATGATCCCAGTTGCTAAATTTTGGAGATTAATGTGAACCTGCAATCTGTATAAAGATATGGTTTTGCAGGTTGTTTGATAGGTTTCGGAAATTGGAAGTAGTGTTACATTGGAAACTTTACATTGAAGGAATAACATACTCCTCCTTGCACATCAATTTAATCCATGCCATCTCGTGCTCAATCTTGCAAAGTTTCAATGCTCTGTGTAACCACTTGAAATACTTTGATTTAATGCTGGTGAAGATTAGGGATATTTTACAAGTCCATGCTTATTAAGCATCCATATTATCATTGTGGCTTGGGAGGTAGCATTGGGTAGGAGAGAGGAGACATTTGGGAATGAAAGTGGAGACAAGAATAGAAATGTTGCTTGAGGTAAGTTATCACCATTTAGTTTTTAGGCATGTGGTTTTACATATGGCTGTCTTGGTTGTTTGATGTATATTTGTGAAAGATTCTTGAGAGAATATGATGGAATTGGTTTTTCTTCTATGAATCGACTTATATTCTTGAGTGATTCACCATATAAAATTCACTGATACATCTATCTTTCCATGTTTATGCCATGTTAAGGATCTTCTACTTTTACTGAAAAATGCCTGTCATTTTTAAGGATTGCATTGTTGGTTTCTTGATAGTAAAAGATGGGTTGTTCCATCCAGTAAAGACATAGGATTCATATATTGATCCAAGATATAAGATGTAGTTCCATAAGTAACTACTTCCATTTCCCGTGGCCAAAATTTTGTTGTTGTGTCTTCATGCTAGTGCTGCCTCTGGGTTGATCTGCAATTAAGATACTGCATAAACATGGTGATACTGCAATATGCTTTATTGTTGGTGTCTGCTAGTATTGTTCTTAGTGTGACAGCTTTGGATAAGCCATTCCATCATACAACTGCTGGGAAGCACTTTGTTGTTAAGGTATAATATTAATGCTTATTTGTTTGTTTGGTATATTTCTTCTAATCTTACATCGGTTTTGTAATGGTCCTAAGGGAAAATAAATCCACTATAAAGAACACTAGCTTCTTTAAAGTGCTGATAGATTTAGCCCACAAGATAGGAAGGTTTGCAAATTTCAAAATTACTCTGTTCTTCCAGCTGTAGGTAAATTTTTTTACATATAGTCCATTATGAGTTCCTTAACCAACAAAATAGAAGGATATATACTCCTTCAAGACTTCCTTGCCAACCAAATAGAAGCAAAAGGACTGGTGGACAATTTCCAATATCATCTGTGATTGAAAAGATTTCTTGTGTAATTTTTTCTATTTTGATAAAAAAACTCATTACATATTAGTAGTATAAGATATTAATTTCTTGATTATTCTCAGGATCAAAAGAATTAAATTCGTGAACTTAAAAAAAATCATAAATCTTAAGTCTAGTCCATTATCACTTGAACCAACTTTCAAAAATAAAAATAATAAAACCTATATTAAACAAACTAATTATATTTATACTAACCCCACTTCATATAACATTTAAATCTCATATATCATTCAATACAAGGTTACATAATAACACATAAAATGATGGTTCAACCATCTCCAACAGTACTGTAGAATAGAAATATTTTTTTATTTTATTTTAATCAATCTGTACTTTGGTAAACCTTATTTAACGTTGGCCAAATTTGAATAGAAAAAATTAAAATGAAAGCTATGACATGAAATAATTGAAGCTCAAAGGCAACTAAAACTACAATATAGAGTACCATTTGCCAAACTAAAAAGGCAAATGGGATGTGCTCATATTTTTCCAAAATTCTTAGCTTATTACATTTTCCAAATTTGTGTTTCTTTTATTCCAAATATTTCATCTTTCCCTTTTATGAACTTCAAAATGCATCATTAAACTAATTGTGTAATAGTGGTATATATTTTGTGTCATAGTGAGTATTAAACCTAGCTATAAGTATTGTCAAATGTTTGCTATCATATACTAGTTAATTTACTAGTGCTTAGCAGTAAATAAATTTTTTAATTGAACTATATAATTTGTTTATTTCAATTGTATTGAATGAATTTTGGTACATTTCTTTATCTCTAAATTGGATGAACAACTCTTCTTTTCTTACATTGTTTATTTGGTAAATTTTATTTGTTATACTTCACATTCATAAAAATCCAACCAAGTGCTTATGCAGGTTTGATCATTTTGATTTAAAAAGTTTAACTTTTTTTAATATTTTGTTAATTTATTTTTGGAGATTCCCTATGTAGTAGTTTGGAAACTATTGAGATAGGTAGTAATTTGGAAACTATTGAAATACATTTCAAGTAGACACTCCACTCAATAAATTTCAAAACTACTATACTCGACAAATTTAAAAAAGACTATACAGGAAATCTCTAAAAGATTAATATTTAACACTATGAAAAAATTGATGCTCTTCTAATATTCTCCATTATTTGTATAGAAGTCACTGCTTACATACGAGAAGTTGCACAGATTCCTCATGTGGGCATCCATGGGATTACTTATGCTGGTAGCCATTCTATTGATCTGAATGTCAAAGGCTGCAAGAAAGTAAGGCTCCCTAAGAATATTAGAGCTTCTATTTTATCTCCATGTCACTCTACAGGTTCGAACCTGCAACATCATCCTCCTTCTATAATCACCGTTCACTATATGTATGATTTATGACTCTACTAATGTTGTGGCCCTTACTCTGCAATCAACCAGACCTTAGCAGTGATGCTGGAAACTATGGGTACGATATTATTTGTGTTCAAATTGAATAATAAATTCCGGTATACCCATCAAAGGCTAGGCCTCTCCCTCTACATAATTGTATGGCTTAAACTCATTGTTGTTCTGCTTCAACCTGAAAGGTATTGAGGTTATGTTCTGTATTTATTTTTATTTTTACATTTGGGTGTGATAATTGCACACACAAGCACAAAAGAAAAATGGGATACACTAAAATAACACCAAATTCGAATCTATAATTTAAAGGATTTTACATTCATAGTATTGCTTGGATGGATGGTTCACTAGATCTAACAAGAGATTAGATGTTTGTTTTTTATATACATATATATAAACACTAAAGTTAGATTATTATAACTTCAATTGAATTGAAGGGCCATGAAGGGAATACCCCTGTGGTATTTTGTGCATTGGCTTCTAGGAACAAGAGCAGTAATACTTCCCATTGTGAACACTTATAGTGGATTTCATTCTTATGAATTTCTCAACTCAACAAGTTTAAGGACAGTCAACATTTTGTTTTCCATAGAGGTATCCTTCATAGCATTATTTTATTTGGTACAAGATGGATGGAATTATCTCATTCAGCAAGGTCCCTTAAAAACCAAAACTATTGCACCTACTATTGTATATTCTCAGTCGCAACAACCATAAAAAGATCAAGTACCAGCCTCTCAAGGCCATGTTACTTTTGTAGAGTGTAGTGGAATATTTTTCAAAATGTAATGGATTTTCCAAATAATGCAGTATTGTTATTTGCATTTGTACAAGTATAAGTGGGATGGTTTAGCCATTGTAATATTTTGAAAAGTCATAGATGTACTAGATGATTTTCATGTAAATTTATATGGAGATAGTTTTTGAGAAAACTCATATTTATAGTAATACTTGACAATTCATATAATATAATTTGTGTGGTTTAAAACTTATATGGTTGTACTTTATATTATTTACAAATGTTGTAATTAACTAATTAACGTGACATTGCATAATTCACATGTGTATTAGATGATGATAAATAATGTATGATTCTTTTTTTAGTTTAAACATAATTTCATATTAAAAATTTATATTGATTAATAATGGACACCATTAAAACTACTAAACTATAATAACCACACATAAAAATACCAAAAATGACTAAATTAGTGAGCAATAGATTAACGACCAAAATTCGCATATAAAATGACCAAAAATTGAGAGATACGTACCACTAGTGGAAAATGGGATATTAGTGACCAAATAAATGACCAAAATCCACATATCAATGACCACTTTTGGTTTGGCGATCGCTGGTGGCTAATTTACGGTCTTTTATTACACAACCAAAATTGGTCATTTTTATTTTGGTCATTTATAGCTTGTGAGCTGGTCATTTATTTGGTCATATATTTGGTCATTAATTTGGTCATATATTTGAATCAATGACCAAATATATGACCACATTTATAACCAAATTAATGACCACATGACAAACTAGAATATGACCAAATTTGGTCGCGTAATAAAAGACCATAAATTAGCCACCAAAACTGTTTTTTGGTCATTGATATGCGAATTTTGGTCCTTTTTTTTTCATTTATATCCCATTGTTTGGTCACGTATCTCTCAATTTTTGGTTATTATATATGTAAATTTTGGTCATTAATCTCAATTATTGGTCACTAATTTAGTCATTTTTAGTCATTTTATGTGTGGTTATTATATTTTAGTAGTTTTAATAGTGTCCATTATTAATCAATATAAATTTTTAATATAATATTATGTTTAAATTAAAAAAAGAATCATAAATTATTTATCATCATCTAATACACATGAATTATGCAATGTCACGTTAATTAGTTAATTACAACACTTATAAATAATATAAAGTACAACCATATAAGTTTTAAACCGCACAAATTATATTATATGAAATTTCAAGTATTACAATAAATATGAGTTTTCTCAAAAACTATCTCCATGTAACTTTACATGAAAATCGTCTAGTACATTGATGATTTTTCAAACTTTATTACAATAGCTAAACCATCCCACTTGTACTTGGTTGCTAAGCCATACTTAGATCCCGCGGAAGCTTCAAAACCATACTTAATAGCTTGAAAACCTCAGCAACAGGCTCTTCATACTCAATGGCAAATCCTCAGTAGTGGGCTCTTCGTACTCAATGGACCACTTATTTAAGCTCACCCCTGCAAAATCCAATAGAAAATTCTCACCTTTAAGTAAAAAAACAATGAACTGTGAAGTATAAAAACAATGAAGAAAATTATTTATAATGTTCAACAGTTAACAACAGTAACCAAGATCATGTGTAAAATAGGAAAATATAATCTAACAAATTCAATTTAAGAATTGGTTAATTAAACTTAAAAGACTAAATCTACACTATTCAGGGCCTAAGAAAAATGAAGAATGTAATTTAAGTCTAGTATATATTAAAAAGCATAGCGAATAGAGAAATAACACCATCTACAATTAGGCTGACTCTCAACGTAAATAAGTTTGTCTGCATTAAAAGGAAAAGAACTCCAATAGGCATGAAAATTAATTGACAATCATGGTAGGTTTTGTCCTGACCTTTTCAGCCACGACAATTCCATTCACTCTAGTGTTCTTTGCAATTAATTTCAATGGGTAGCTTAAAGCCCGTTTAACACTGCCTGCACCAATCTATGAGCACCACAAAGGCCGAGACAGTTTAAAGCCTATGTAATAACAAGTTGCAAAAGATTAAAAAAAATGTAATTTTGTATACACATAATATTTCTATGTTCAACAAATAATGTGTCATTTGACTATAAAACATGGCTCTGGAATCTTTTCCACCCCCATTGAACTTGATCATGAATGACAGAGACAAATATCACACCTTTTGCTCATTGTTTTCAACTGTATCTTTGATAGCATCAACCTTTGAAGGAAGCCTCAATAGACTACACTCGCCACCAACAACGATGCTTTCCTCAACATCTGCCTGTATACAGTCATGGTTGTGAATTTACTTAAACTTTCTCCATCATTTAAGCACATAAAAACTATGAATCTATATTAGGTCTTTATGCAGAAGTTTAACTCTTTTATTACAAAAAATAGATTATTTTGAAGTGCCCTATCAAATATACACAATTCAATGTAGAATTAATTGTTTGTTCATGGAATATGAAGAGTATACAATATATGTACAGTTGAGAACTTGTGTGTGTGTTCTCTCTTCTCTTATGCCCTTGCACACACTACCAATTTATGATCCCCTATAAACTGACCACCTTTATCAAGAAAGTTGTAGGATTTACCAGTAGCATGATCAGTTGCAGATTGTTGAAGGGAAACTTCAAGCAGCCTGAATGCTTCAGCCACATCACAACTTTCAACCTACACAAACCACCTATGTTAATAATGACTTGTATTTTTTCAGACTTTTGGCTGTCATATATTGAATTATCTTGAGAATCTTTTTTGAATGTAACAAATAAAATTTAATTTAATAATTTATGTTCTACTATAGCTTGAGACACCAACAAATGAATTATAGCAATAGATTGGTAAATAATAAATATACTGTACAAAGATATCAAATGACCTTTCTTTTTTTCCACCTCCATTTTTTTGGACTTGGTCTGGCCTAAAGCTAGCCATGCTTTTATCTCCGGATCATCAATAGACTTTGTTGGATTCAATTCTTGCAATGGATGCCTTGTGATTTTGTCTGATCAATTTGGTATCAACACGACTGTAAATTTTATATGGGCAACCAGCTCACCTTCAAGGCACAAAGACATTATCAATTAATAATTGCATGCATTTACTAAGAAATATTCAAATATAGTGGTCAAATGAGCATACCAATGAATTTGACACAAACCACCAAGTGTAATTGCAATGTGCAAACCAAATCCATGTTTTCAGTTTTGAAAGGATATGTTTTGATTGTATCTCAAAAAAAGATGCAATAATTGATCAAAATTTGACATCAATTATGAATTTCAAACAGTGATACAATCTTTACTTCTTATGTCCCTTGAGAAATAGTAAATTCAGATCTCACAAAGGGAGTTTTGGCAAAGTTTTATCAGCATATTTCAAGTAAATGTCAACTTCAGAAACTCACAAACAACTCAAAGAACTTTTCCTAATCATTAAAAGCATAGATATACATGGAAACCCAAAATTATAAACTATAAACTATAAACCCCAAGAGCTAACCTCTGATTACTTGACCACTGTCAATTTCAAATTCTATTGGATCACCCCTCTCAAAGCTTCAGTCGAAAAATATCCCATCTGTAAGATATCCCCGCAATAAATGGAGAAAACCATGACAGTCTAGCTGAAATTTTATACTAAAGAGCCTATTACTCCAACACATAGTTAGGATTAACTGCTAAAACCCTCTGATCATTCTTAGTTGATTGGGATGATTCTTTTGTCCTAGGTACCGGTGTTGTCTGGCTGTCATCAAGAATCACGAGGACACCTTCCTTATCTATCAAATGATGCAAAACACAATATGAATTGCTTAACACAGTGACCCACTGCACCCTAGCTAATACTGCATAGAACCTTAAAATCAATGGAGAAGAAATTTAAAGAAAAATTATATTTAAGTTTTCCATACCTGTATAATAGATCTCACACATTTTACCTCCTCGAGTAGTCCACTCATTGTATCAAACACCTGCTGGGAGTTCAAATCTTCAACGTACCACTTGATTAAATATGCCTATTTCAAACCATCCAAACCAACCTCTGCAGAAACCAAATAATAAATAAATGAATCTATTTGTAACATCAGGTACTAAATGACCCATCAGTCAACACAATGGAAGGTTACAATAGCATTGTGAGTTTCTCGATATGATTATCTTCAGCAAAATAGTGAGTGATTTATCAAATCGCTTTCAAAGTTATAAAAATTCCAGATGGTGTGCCAAGTTGCTAACAGATACAGTAACACGGATAGAACATGTAAATTGTCACAATACTATCTTTATTTGATTCTTCATGTTGTCTAAGCCACATGACAAGTGCACGAGTAAATTTTTGGAAATGCTCATATGTAACTGTCATTTTCTTCTTTGGTTGATCACCATCTTTTCATTCTGCTGCTGCTATCCCATCCCCTAAAAAATAAAGTTGTAAATACAAAACCATGGGCATAACAATGCTGCAGCCCATCTAACATGTAAAAACCAATATCTAACATAATGTATTCCATGCACTTACCTGAAGGTTGATGGTCATCTTCTTCTGTAGGTTGGTTCTCGTTGACCCCAGCACCTCTATCTATATTATTATTCTTAGCATCTTCAAAATCAGCCAAATCAATCTCATTTGAGTCAACACTGTATAGCAGGGACACACATATTAGATCATAACTTAACAAAATATTGCATTGAACTGAAACAAAGATAAAAGAGAGAACGTTTGCAAAAAGGAAACCTGATGATGGATGTGATTATTATTCTTGCTGCCATATGAACATGGGCCGACCACACCTGGTAACATTCCAACAATCCCAGGAAATCATTACAGGATATGTTATGGTATCTTCTAATGTCAAAAAATGTGGAAGTCCTATGTACCTCAGAATCCAAATGCACACGAGCAATGGACTCAGACAATCTTATCAAAGCTTCCAATTCTCTCACTATAATTCTGGATGCAACTCGACTACCAGGTGCAGCATCAGCTCGTCGTAAGGATACATATGCATCAACTAGAACCTTTCTGTCTTCAATACCTAGCTATACTCAGTTCAAGCATAATTGCCAATCAAGGCATTAAACAATCAATTGTGAAAAGCAATGTCAAGGGTTCCTGAAAAGAGGCAAAGAATCCTAAAAGTTCTTTTGGAAATTGGAAGACCAGTTCAAAATGGGACAAAGAAACCACCTTTGGCTTAAGGGTTTTTGCATAAGCAATGTAACACTGAATTTGAGCAGTAGTAAAAGATGGAGATAACGCCTCTTCATGCTTTTGGTGAACTCTAACAATATTATCTGCAATATGGTGATCTGTCTGATCATCTGGCTCATCTATCATGACATAAACTAGGTCAAACCTGGAGAGAATCACAGGAGGAAGTGCCACATTGTACTGCAAAACCAAACAACATGATGAGAAAGACCAAAAAAACATGTTGCAAATCTCAATCAAGTTTGAATGATGCTTTGGCTTTAAAATGACTTGTAGACATTACCTTTAGCGGCTTTGATTTATCATAACGCCCACCAGTAGGATTTGCAGCTGTTAAGATAGAGGTATGAGCATTGAGAGTTGCTTGAATGCCAGCTTTTGTAATGCTTATTGTCTGTTACTCCATAGCCTCATGAATTGAAACCTTTAATAGAAAATGTGTAGATCTTGTTAGAGGTGTGGATCAATGGCATGCCAATCTAATCAAAATGTAATTGAAAAGGCCAAGTGCAATACAAATTCCATAGCATTCACTAGAATATACCTGATCTTTTACATCCATTTTATCAACTTCATCTATACAGCAAATACCGTTGTCATCCAGCATCAATGCTCCAGCCTGGATAGCATCACATATACAAGATTTTAATACCAAGTGGCTCATATTGTAAATAGAAACAGTTCCTACCAAAATTACAAGAGTAAAAAACAAAGACCCATGGGCCATATCCCATACTGAAACCCGCAATCTGGATGCTACTTACCCCTAATTAGACTATACATGAAATGACAAGGAGATAAATCACAGTTTATATTCAAGGCTGATGAACTTTCTAAGTTTTATGAAGGTTAATATCACATTTATAAGTCTTGGAAATATTATCATTCCTTGGTAGCTTCGCAATAAAATGATAATCCTCATTCAATTCAAGACAACCGATATTAAAATCCGTTGTTGTTAATTCAAAGGCATTCCAAAATGCTTCTCAATTTTTTGTTTCATTTGATCTGATTTGAATAGAATGAACTTCTTGCTGGGAAAATTCTATAGCTTTACCAGCACAAGGACCATATAAATAAAATCCTTATAAGAATGGAAATCAAATTGACTACAGTAGAAAGGCATGAACCATGGATTCTAGCAGAAAATTAACAGGAACAAACATTTGCTAGCATGACCCGTTAGTAATATTTACATAAGTTCACGAATTTATTCCCAAGAGTGGTCTAACTAACAAATATCACATATACCTGACTTATATAACAAGTGGTTCACATAGTAAATAGATATGGCACCTTCCAAAATTACACTCCCAAGAAAATGAAGAGTAAGGTGATATCACCTTAAAAGATTCATTTTCTAGGTTTTAGGAAGTTAAATATCACCTTAAAAAGTCTTGGAAAGTCTACATTCCTAGGTAGCTTCGACATAATAATGCTAACACTCGCTCAATTTAAGGGAACCAGTATTCAAATGCGTTGTTGTTAATTCAGAGGCATTCCAAAATGCTTCTCAAATTTTGGTTTCATTGGATCTGATTTTAATGGAATGAACTACTTGTTTAATGGGATCAAACATTTTCCAGCAGGACCTATTGGAAATATCTACACAGGTTGACTAATTTATTCCCAGGAGTGGTCTACCTAAAAATACAAGTTTCCTTAGCCAAAGGCAAGGTTTAGACATGGATGCCCAAGAAAGTCATGTTATGCCTGCAGGTTCTTGATAAAGGAAAGCTGACTACTCCAGAAGAATCTTGGAAACTTCCAAAGGGAGGCCAGATAAAGATCAACTTCAATGGGGTAACAAAAGAAACCCCAGAAAGCATGTTGTGGAGGAGACTTCCCTCTAGATAAAAGAAAGGACCAATTCAAAACAATCTAAACAAAAGGAATAGGGGACTATACAAACAAGCAAGACAAAGCCAATTCCTTGACTGCAGGGATGAAAGTTTGCAAATGCTTGGTTTCAACATATTTTGGTAGAAGAACTCTTAAATAATCATAAACACAATGAAAAGAAAGTCTTATCCCAAAAATAAGATCTTAAAACAATTGAAATCATTAAAACAGGTCAGCTGCTCATTCAAAAATAGTGAATTTCATCAGATTAGAAGCACTGCCATCAGAGGAATAGAAGAATTTCTGATATCAAAGTGAGTCCGATTTCCAATAGAAGAATATCTATGAGGTTTACCAAACAATTTCTTCAATTTCTATACAATTAGCGCCCAATTTAGCATGTAGTGCCATCAAGTGGATTCTTGTTGCTAAATTTTGGTGAAACAAACCAGAAGTTATGAGTTTCCTCGGTATTCCAAACAGTCACCATTTTGTTAAACCAATGGTCTTATGCTATTTATTACAGGATTTTATGTGTATGAGCATGCCCTATGATGATTTTCCCAGAATAATAGAATTTGGGCAGACTTTGCCTTATGCTAGCAACTTCAGGCTTTTATGTTTATGGGCACACCCTATGATATTTTACTTGGAATAACATAATTTGGATTGAATTTCCTGTTATGCTAGTGATTGAGATTTATAAGACTTATCAATCATGGATAAAGGACCTTTTCCATCATTAAGTCCCTAGTTCTTCACATATGCTGTGTTGTTGCTCTGGGCTTCATGGTGTATTAGGGAGCACTATGTGAGAATCCAACGATGGCCCAGAATGTCTGTTTCATCACTCTTGCCAAATCCGTCAATGATGATGACATTGAGACAAATTCCATGCTGACAGCTAATACAGATGAAGAAATTCTGAAGGAGGTTTTGGCCACTCATGTCAGTTCACAGGATATGGAATCTATCATCAAGCTTTGTAAGGAAGGTAGAATGCAAGATGCATAGATGTTTTATGATGAAATGATTAAAAAGGGGCTAGTGCCAAACTTTAAGACTTTTAGTGTTCTCATTAGGTCACTTGACACAAATGATAAGCTGCAAGAAGCAAACAGGGTAATGAAAGAAATGCTAGTATTGCTCAGCCATATCACTTGAAAGAGGAACACTGTAAATTATGGATAATTTATTAATTTCTGAGGTATGGTAAAAATTTGACTACATGAAAGACTCAAGAGAAATGGGAGAGGATTTAGAATCTGTTCCATTGGCCCTCAATTCGCTTAGTTGATCTACTTCTGGAGAAACTGTCTTGACTCTTGACAGTGGACTTATTCTCATTCATTTTTTAGGAATACAGGTTTAGATATTATCAGGTTGAGATCTTCTTATGCACTTAACTGAGAACACAATCGGAGGGAAGAGGGCAAGGCTCTTCCATAGATTATTGTGTGACATTAGAAAGATATTGGTTTACCTTGTTTATCGATCAGCACCTTTTGCTGTTTGAATGTGTTGGGATGTTGATGACATTCAATTGATGTCTACTCATGAGAACCGATCTCTTAACTTGGCAGTTTGCTTATACATGTTTAACTTGGAATTTATTATACACAGGGCCTGTGTTGTGCTTCTCTATCTCTAGGATTGTGGGAATAATATTTGTCACATGATCTAAATTGCATGACATAGCATTTTATAGATTTAGGGCCAGCATGGCTTCAATGAGATCAAACTTCTTCTGGGGTCCTTTGATTGCTCATTCAGGCTGATAAGCAAGTCATTACAATCTATTACTTTGCTGGAGGGTATTTATCTGTTTAAAAACTGGCACTTTTAAATCTATTTTGTCCTTTGAAATGACAAGATTATAGAAGGCATTGATTCAATGCAAAGATGGATTCCAGCAAGAGAGAAATTTCAAAGAGAACATAAACATGGATTTACTCTGAATTTTTTGGGTGAATGAAAAAATGACTAGTACAGAAGGAAAAGCAAAGAGGCCCATCAGATTCATCAACAATATTCATGTTGGTCACAGTTGTGTTTTATAAACAATAGCTCCAAGTCACTCTGTATTATAGATCACAACCATGGCTACATTGCCTAGTTGCATGGTAACTACTCCTGGCATCTCCAAAACTCAAGCCTGTTGTTCTGATGTTTTTGGGGGCTTGGAAATGTGTAGAAACAATACAATAATGCTTTTCAATGTAAAGAAAAATCTTGTAGAAACAAAAGAAGCACACTGACTGAAAAAAAATAGCAAAGGTGGGAACAAGATCAGCTTTGTCAATTTGTCAAAGCTTTACCCTGCTTTGTTAAAACAACAGCTAGGAATGTATCCTGCAAGCTAGAAGTGGTTTTATGCTTCTCAACCAATAACCTGGAGGGCTCAGGTAATTTCAGTATTGTAGAAAATCAGTAGGATTGACAAAAGGAATACATATAAAAGACACAGGGGTTAAAGAACAGATGTCTTCTCGAAGTACATGAAACAAGGGCCTATCCGAGTTTTGTTAAGAGTATGTGCGCATCTCTAGAGCTCTATCTGCATGAATTTATAAAAGGAGTGTGGATTGATCGATTTACTTTCCGGTAAACTTAAAGTTATATATATTTTTATAGAGAGGCGTGG
>LPNX010138094.1:0-10536 GCA_001517045.1 Pseudotsuga menziesii
ATTCCATGGATACAACTGAAAACCTCCCCATGGTTGAAATTCCAAGCACGCCAATAGTGAGAAACAAGTCATTAAGAACAAACCATGCTTGTGCCCTTTGTGGATTGTATGGACACTAATCTAACCACTGCCAAGACTTGTCCAAGTTTTGAATAGCTCTAGCCAACCTTTGACAACATTCCCTTGAATCTGAGATCGATTTGATCGAAGAAGTTCACCCCCCACCTCCTTCTTCAGACACCATGTCCATTTACATGATGTCTAGTTCTATAGACCCTCTTGTCTCCACTATCAATGATGGTCCAGCAGACTTGTCTCTTCCATTGTTTCCCTAGTTACAACCGTAACCTCAGTTACTAGGGAAACAATGGGGCTCATTCTGGATCAACATAATCCTTTTCCTTTTTCTTTTTATTTTCCTTTTCCTACCATCTAGGATAGTTAGTAAGTCTATCTTGGTAACTCGCAATCTACAAGATTTCACACTGGCAGATCCTGTGTGGTAACTTGAACCACCTACCCTACCTCTGAGGCCCCAAAATGTTTTTACTCATGTCCAGCCAATTGAGATGATCTTGCACCTACCTCCAGGTCCATCAAAGACTCCTCCTGTCTCCAGGCCTGCCCCTCTTCCTCCAAAAAAGATCGGGGGAAAGGCCACAAAAACTACAACTAATACCATTTACATGATCTCTAGAACCATTTTCCCTTCCATCTCATCGGCCGTGGAAGATCCACTTGATCTATCCCATCACCACTTACATGATGACAGAGATATATATAATATCGCCTTTAGTTNCTAGCACCATTTTCCCTTCCATCTCATCGGCCGTGGAAGATCCACTTGATCTATCCCATCACCACTTACATGATGACAGAGATATATATAATATCGCCTTTAGTTTTACCCCATTCCCTTTAAACCATAGTGTGGAATCGGTTCTTTGCATAAAAGACCAGATTCCTTCACCCTGCCTTGCTAATGACCTTCATCTAGGCAAGGGGGCATACCTCTTCATTGAATCAGATGGTCGACTCTTGAAGAAGCTGTGCAATGGGCTCCACCTAAAGAGAGCCTATGCCTAATACCACCACTATGAGTCCCTTATAGTGTAGTTTTCTCCCTTTTTGTTTTTCAACATTTTTACCACAAATTAGAAACCCCCCCATTTAGGGGAAACACCATTAGCTACTAGTTCAGAGTCACCCATAGCCTGTTTGAGACACCTCTCACACCTCTGGGCCAAAATATCCTAATGAGATCATCCTCTCATGTTTAGAAAGTAATTTTCGGGACCACTTCCTAGAATTTACCTCCATTTATGAGCCACATGATGGTGATGCAAGTGTCTACGGACCTGTACTTGCATCACACTTGCCTATTACTACTCATATGGGTTCTTAGGCCACCACCCACTAAGGAACATCATTTTTATTTTAGCATATAGCCATCTACTCCATCCATCGCACCTCATGCAGATCTCCAGACCATTGTCCAGAAGACGAATTATTTCTCTTGCATGTATTTGGTGTATAACTTCCTTCGAACTTGCACTCACATCACATGTAGTCAAGTCCATCCACCGCAACTCACACACATCTCTTTAGACCTCTATCCGAGAGGCACCTTGGTTTGCATGCCTCTGCTGCACTGACTCACGTGCCTCTGCCACAATCTATCTCGTCCATGTATTGATATGCTTAAGATCCACTTGCTCCGCCCATACTCTGCGGATGAAATTTGGACCACTATCCATCGTCCTGACATGGGGCACCTCCTGTGCCATTGTAAATTGGTTGACCATACTAGAGTTTCTTTTAAGCTCTTTTCTGACTCCCAAAAGAATGAAAATATTGTCAAGTGTAGTTGCTTCCTTTCCCGCTCGTTAAAGTATAGCAAAGGGCATCTACATCATCTCATTTATCTCCTTTTGTGAACTATGTAGACCATCAAATGAAAAGGAACACCTTGGCATTCTCAAGCCAAGACCATTCCCCTCTGCATACTTTTATGGTTTCTTAGGCGGAGGGGATGAACTTTACGAAAAACCTCACCATGGGTTTTCGTTAAGCTCTTTTCTAGCCTTCTCATAAAGAAAATACTGCCAAGCAAACTTGGTTTTTTTCATGCTCGTAAAAGTATTTGAATGACCATCCTCTTAGTATAGGTTTAACATTTTTCAGCCTGATTGGACTACCAATGGTAAAGAAGTCTCTCATCCCCTATAGGATGGGTGAGCTCTCCTATGTATACTTTTATCCTTTTTTGGGCACAGGGGACTACCAACAAAAAAGTGCCCCCACTGGAGCCTTCTTCATGCTTTCATACTCTCTAAAATTGAAAGCACCATCGAGCATTTACTTTCTTGGGCTTGCCAAAAATCCATGAGATCGTACCACAATGGTGTCTGTAGACACCACCCCACAGAAAATAGTTTGGAAGAATTCCCACTTTGGGTCGCCTTTGTTCAGAGTACTCTGCAATGTTACTCCTTGGATCCCATCAATATCAAAAGTGTCTACCTCCCCCAAGTATTTCCCATTTGCAGTGACATTCCCAGTATTACGGCTATGATCCTATTCCCATGATTCAGTTTCATTTGCTTCCTGGTCCGCCCTGCTTTCATACTCTGAACAAAGGAAGTTTGAGACTACCAATTCAACTCCTTCCCTCCCCCCCCACCAATTTAGTGTGTTATTCCGCAGATTGTCTCACATCTTTTGGTTATCTCCCTCATGCTTCTGGTCAAGGAAACACCATTGACCTGACCAAGGGCCAGTCTCCCTCTGTCGATGACAAAACACATATTCCAGAGGATAGACCTAGAGGTCCTTGTATCTTGGTTTCATTAACCTCATTTATGAGTTCCTTGGACCACTTGAAAGGAATCCTTAGTGCCTCTCGAGATGGTTTTTTCTCACATGCTCGACTCCAACTACATCATTGTATCATTGAGATTCGTGTAGGGTCTGGTCCGTGCAGTATTTGGTTGAATACCCCGAATGTCACTTGACTCTAGCACATTGATGAGTCTATTTGAGGAACCTAAGCAGGTTTATATCACTTGTGATTTTCGGGTTGCGTTGGAGACAGTGTTCAAAAGCCTCAGCAGCACTTCTATATAGATTTATGATTGATGCAACATACTTGTACCATAGAGACTCTGACTCTCCATTAGTGAGTCCATATAGCTATGTACCATCCTAGATACAGCA
This sequence comes from Pseudotsuga menziesii, assembly GCA_001517045.1. Classification (NCBI taxonomy): domain Eukaryota; kingdom Viridiplantae; phylum Streptophyta; class Pinopsida; order Pinales; family Pinaceae; genus Pseudotsuga; species Pseudotsuga menziesii. Next base: position 3,217 of record LPNX010138094.1, read on the forward strand.
GGCTATCAGTCATGAAGATATAGCATTCCATGAGAATTCCATGGGTCCAAGGTAGCAGTTATTTAGATCAGTATTGTATTCAGCCTCTCATTGAGGAAACCACTATGTATCATTAGTTGTATATGATTGGATCTTGTATTATAGAGCATAGATCACATTATTCTTTTCACATTGTTATGAGCACGGGGATACCCACCTTGTCCATATACATGTCACACATTATTTGTATCTCACCCATTGATGGGAACCATATTAATACAAAAACCAAAATCCACCATGGCCTAGCCCAGGAAGCACCACCTCTCCGTATAAAATCCTATGATGTCCGTCGGCCATATGATGAGCTCTTTCCCTCACACATTAGGGGGAAATCTGTTAACCCAAAAAATATCTCACTCAGCTCTACATGGCCTCCGTATAAAATCCTATGATGTCCATCGGCCATATGATGAGCTCTTTCCCTCACACATTAGGGGGAAATCTGTTAACCCAAAAAATATCTCACTCAGCTCTACATGGCCTACACCACCCGAGGACACCCATGCACGACCCTCATTTAACCCCATTTTACCCCCACACCCTCAACAAGGCTTAAAAACATGAAAAAGGGATTAAAAACCCCTAAGAAGAGCCTAAATAGGTATCCTAGGGGATAAATCCTCCAAAAAGGGGATAAAACCCCTCAATGGAGCCTAAAACCCTAAAAGGAGATAAAGTTTGAGCGAAAAGGGTTAAAAGCTAAAAAAGGAGCTAAAGCCCTGACCAGGGGCTTAGAACCCTAAAAAAGCTATAAGTAGAGGGGTGGGGGTCACTCTCAAATGATTCCTTCCTTGCGTACTATTATGCTTCCTAAGTGAGTGCCTTCAGACAATTTTCCTCTCAAGCCATTCACCCTCCCTCTCATCCATTCTCCCATAGAGCCATAGCTCCCCCAATCTCAAGAGAGGTGCTTCTCCAAGCTAGGGCATGGTGGCCCATTTCCACCCATTGAAGGTATAATGCATATTTTGTATTTTTTATTTCAGTTTTCTAACATATATTTGCTTGTAGGTTTGATGGCCTAACATGTTGTTGCAAGTCTCATTTGTTTGCTTATAGGTTTTCAAATTTTTCTAACAATTTGTATGCAGGATATTGGAGATAAAAACATAACCTTGTGTGCAGAGGGGTTTCCATCTCTTCATTTATGTTCTTTATTTTCTTTTTGTTTGTTTTTATTTGCATCCACCACCAGGAACCCTACCCTTCTTTCCTATAGACTAAAGGTAGCCATTCCTGCCCTGTAGCAAGGGAGAAATTTCTGCTACAATGACGACGACGACGGCGACGATGATGATACTGATGATGATGATGATGATGATGATACTAATGATGATGATGATGATGATGACCATCATGATAATGAAGACGATGATGATGAACATCAAGATAATGATAATGATGATGATGATGATGATGATGAAGACGATGATGATCACGATCATGATGATGATCATGGGGATCATGATGATGAATACAATGATGATGAAGAGAATGATGATGATGATGATGATGATGCAAACGATAATGATGATGATGATAACGATGACAACGACGATGATGATAATGATGATGATGATGATGATGACGATGACGATGACAATGATGACGATGACGATGACGATGATGATGATGATAATGATGATCATGATGATCATGATCATGATCATAATTATCATGATGATGAAGGATATAATGATCAACATGATGATGATGGACATCATGATGTTGAATACGATGATGATGAACATCATGAGAATGATGATGATGATGATGAAGTTGACGACGATCAATATGATGATGATGATGATGATGATGATGATGATGATGATGATGGTGACGATGATGACGATGATGATGAAGATGATGGTGATGGTGGTGATGGTGATCTTTATGATGATGATGATGATGGTGAGGGTGATGAAGATGATTATGGTGATGATGAAGATGATGATGATGATGATGATGATGATGATGATGATGACGATGATGAAGATGAAGATGATGACAATGATGATGACGATGACGATGAATATAAATACAATGATGATGATGATGGTGTGGTGGTATTTACAATGATGAATATTATTTTATCCTTATCTATTCTCCAATCTATAAATATGTGATCTCATTATTGTTAGTAACTCATTTAAAAAAAATAAGATAAAAGAATAGGTCTAATTAAATACTTACATCTCAATATATTTCATCATCTTCTTCATCCAAGTCATCATTTGTATCATCGGATACAGAGTCAACATTGTAAGGATTGGCCATATCTTCATCGTCATCTAAGTCTGTTATGCTCATCATGTCATCGTTGATATAATATTTATGGGCATTGTTTGCTATATCATCTGATTCAACTAAATCATCGACATCTTCTGCTGGATCATCATGATCATATAACTCATGTTGATCATGGTCTTCATCATCATCTTCTTCTTCTAGAGTACCCTCTTCATTACCATTGTCTAGGTTATACTTTACCATCCTTCCCCTTGGATTGTGTCTCACAAAAAATGACCAGCCCTCTTTACCTTGAACATAGGGATACGTTTGTGGCTCAAAAACCCTTGTATTTACCATGGTAAATCCATTATCAAGTTCAATAATAGTTCTATCAGGATCATGTTGATTCAATCCTAATATGTACCATTTGAAAACAAACATAACTACCTCGAAGGATTTAAAGACAGTGTATAATATCTTCCACATACCCATAGTATCGATTTTCTGAGATTTTTGGATGTCTGTCACTTCCAGATGAAACATTGGTCACCTCAGAAACTGCAGATATCCCACAATATGATGTTTTCTTTGTTTCATCCAATTTTTTGATGTGATATCTAAAACCATTGCAGACCATATCCTTATGGTGTTTTACCTACAACAAGCAATACCTAAAAATATGACACAACGATTCAATTTTTATGCAGCCATACATGGAAAATAACAACATGTACATCAAAACGTAATTTGCAAAATAAAATATTTAGAGTGATTGATTAATATGCTTGTGATTTTATCTTTTAAACCATATGATAAATCGATTTCCCTTTCTGTGAGATTTGTATCTCTATTGCGATGTGTTTCTTTTAGTAATGAAGCCACACCTTTCCATGATATTCCATGACCCAATTTTTCACATCGTTCAATCCACACCTTCATCCAGTCAATATTGTTTGTGATGTATAAACGAATTACACCCCACTCTCGACCAACTACTTGATGAAAATAAACGTTAAAATTCAAGACAAATGTAAATTTTCTAAACAAAGTATATGCTCTTAATTGATGCAATAAATTGAAAATGCAGTTAGAATATGTACAGTATAATTAACATCCACTAGCTAATAATTAACTTTCACCTTCCTCAATATACCTTTCTCCTTCAGGTACTCCTGTTCAAAATTTTTATTGCACTAGTCTAGATCACAGCTGCGACGTAAATTTAGATTTGACGCTAAATTAGGAAGATATTCACTAACATACAACATGGTTTGGTATATTATATATCCTTCTATCATAGAACCCTCATCATGTTCTTGTTGTCTCACCAAACCTTTCATAAATTTTAAGTGTCTCTCAACCATCCGCATGGACCTTGAGTGCACAAGTCCACACAATTCAATCTCCTCAACTTGGTGTATGAGGTATTGTTCCTGTGTAATGAAAAATGCCGAAGGTAGATGTTTGTACATTTCACACATGAGACGAGGAATTTATCTCCTCCAATACTTTATATTTTCTTTATGGATTTATTTAGATGTTTACCATCTACAAGTAATGCAAACCAATAACGATATTTAACAAAGAAAAACTTTAAATTACAAAACATGAATTAGTGCACAAAAAAATATAAATTATACAAAGAATTAAAGAAACACTGAGCACAAGCAACTAATTGCTCATTACCTGCTGAAGTTGTCCAGGAGAGAGAGAGGTAGAACATAATGTTTCAATATAAAAACCACGCCATTTTTTAAACAAAGAGTATACAAACAAGAAAACAAATTTATGCAATAAAATAAAATAAATTATATGGACATAAAAATAATAATTACCTTGATGAAGATGTGTCAATCGTGTGTTTAGATGCCCACAAAATCACCTTTTTTGTTATGATATTCTTCAAGTTCACACAAAATCGAGCGGGAAATTTATTTTTTCGCATTACTTCTTTGACAACCTTACTTTGCTTCTCTGTAAACATCCTTGGAATTGAGTTTATATCAATTTAGTCTCTATTTCTATGAAATTGAATGACGTATTTCATTGCTTGATTTCCTTCTTGAATGTATTTGCAAGCTTTCATAATTTTATCTTTCTCGCTCCTTAGCTCCCGTAGTTTCCATAATGTTTCAGTCACATTCTTTCCAATATGCATTGTATCAAACAAGTGAGCAATTTGTAGGTTCTCTTAGTAAGGAAATCGACTGAATTGTATAGGATAACTTTTCATTCCTTGGGGAAGCCCATTAATGCCTTCATGATCACAATGGACATCATAAATATTAGTTTATAAATAAATTACAGAAATAAAAATGGCCACTACAGTAAACAACTCCCAATAAGAAGTAAAATACATAACAATTAATATACAATGATCCATATGTACCATCTTGATGATTTTTATTGTATTGCATATTCCAAAGGTGAGGTGTCATTCTCCCTAGTTTTAATGTAGTCTCATGCTTCCCATTGAAAATATTTTTTTTCCGGTTGTTCAATACCTATGATTCTTAGAGAGGAAATACCTATGCTCATCAAACACCTTCTTTATTAAGTTTTTTGAGCGATGATATTTGATCCTAGGACCACAAACTGGACATGCAAATTTACTCTTTGTATGAATACATAGGTATACACAACAATATTGTTTCTGGGATTGAAGGGAAAAAATCACAGAGGTTAAGATCGGGAAAGGAAACTAAGTAAAATAGCTCATAATAACACTACTACATTTCGATCCAAAATCCGACGGTTACTTCCGACGGCGCGTGGATTTTTTCTTTTAAACCTACCAAAAATCAGAAAGTTAGATTTTTTTTTTTAAAATTTGGTCATAAGCGTAGCTTAAGCGACGGTTAGGCTCATAAGCGTCGCTTAAGCGACGGATCTCCTCATAAGTGTCGCTTAAGCGACGGCGCTTCAAATTGGTCAATCATTTAAATAAATAAACTTAATTGGTCAATTATAAGAAGAAGGTGATAAGCGTCGCTTAAGCGACAGATCCTGTAAATTCTTTACAATGTCCAAATTAGCGGGAACAGGTGGGGAAGAGATTAATCACTTGAGGGAGAAGGATGCTCGATGCTCTTTCCTTTTCCAAGCAATATGGATCTCCTATCATTCCGAAGCTGTGATGATTGAAGAGCTGGATTGCTATGATGATTGAAGAGCAATATGGATGGGATTTCGTTGAAACAGATGATTGAAGAGATGGATTGCTTTGATGTGCCCTCCGTGTTCATTTGCCCCATTTCTCTAGAACCTATGCAGGATCCTGTTACCCTTTGTATAGGCCAGACCTATGAACGATCCAATATTTTGCAGTGGTTTTCAATAGGGCATCATTACATTTGTCCGACAACTATGCAAGAGCTCTGGGATGTCTCTCTTACTCCAAACACGACCCTGTCCCATCTCATCTACAAGTGGTTCTCACACAGATATATGATGCAGAAAGAACAGGCCAAAAATGTTCAGGAGAGAGTGAAGGAGCTTCTAGAGAAGCTCAGGAAGGCTAAAGGGACTAGAATAAAGGCTCTGTGTGCACTTAGGTTGATTGTACAAACAGATGAATCTGCAAGAAAGAGTATAGTGGATGAAGGAGGGGTGATGTTGCTGTCGTCTCTGTTGGGTCCCTTCACTTCTCATGCAGTTGGGACTGAAGCCATTGGTATTCTAGTTAGGCTTCCTTTGGATTCAGAAGGAAAAACAAGCCTCACAGAACCGGCAAAGATCTCTCTAATGGTGGACCTTCTGCACAAGGGTACCATGGAGACAAGAATAAATTCAGCAAAGCTCATTGAAACTCTGGTGGATATCGAAGATCTGAAGTCTGAGAACGTTTCGAGTTTTAGGCTTCTATTCGGCTTGTTGAGGCTTGTGAAGGACAAGAAGTATCCAAGGGCTATGGCAGGAGGACTCAGTTTTCTTAGAATTATATGTTCTTGCAAGCAGGTGAGGATTCAGGTTGTGGGTATTGGATTAGTTGTACAGTTGGTCGAGCTTCTTCCTATTGTGAACCATTTTTTTATGAATCGTAGTACCTCTCAGGCATTCAAGTTCATTTTTTATTTTGGGTATATAATCTATTTTTACAGAGCTTCAATGCATGTGAAATGCCACAGTCATTCTTTATCAATTGAATCTGGTTTGAGTAAAGTACACTTAACCGTCGCTTAACCTCGCAATGCTTCATATCTATTATAACCACAATAATGAAATGCCACAGTCATTCTTTATCAATTGAATCTGGTTTGAGTAAAGTCTGGTGGCTTTATCAAAAGGTACCAGCTTTGCATTCTATGGCCGTCATCAGAAAAACAAAAACCTAAAAATAGCTGATCTTAATTCAGCGACAACTTCACTTCTTGGACTTTGATTTGGGTGGTTTTTTTTGAAATTGGGTGTCTCGGATAGAGGAACTCAAATATGTACTTGGTTCCTTTAGAATTTTCGCAGAAAGTGATGTGAATACTACCATTTTTTTTACATATAAAAATATGCCAAAAAAAAGACTTCCAATTTTTTGGCTAAAGAAAGTGCTTTTTATATAGCTTGTAGTGATAACCTAGAAATTGAATCACAAAGATATATAATCTTTGTACTTCAGAAATAGCAAAAATACATTCACTAAAAGAATAACACCAATGGCCAAAATACATTCTCTATAAGAATGGCACTAGGATAAAGAGAAAGACCTTTAAGTTTAAGGTTATATCATCAAATACCTCTTAGGGAATCACTCAACAAGTCATGCTTGATGCAAAATTATTCATCCAACATATGATCTTAGTCTTGGCTAGAGAAAGACAAAGCTTTTGGATCTTAGTCTAGAACCTTTGCACATATGTCTTCTCATTTTGTGAACATTTGTTCCTTTTAAACGTATCCTTGTATCAGGCCTTTGGGAGATGAGTCTCAGATGGTCTTAGTGATTTTCGCAAGCTCAAAAATGCTATTGGCTACGCACTTCTGATACAGAGTAGTACAATATTTTGAATTTTCCAAACCCAGGTTCACTTAAAGCAATTTTTACAGCTCTGCCTC
>LPNX010138178.1:441-26280 GCA_001517045.1 Pseudotsuga menziesii
CTGTTCATGACACATCCAGAAAGGTGAATCTGCCGCTTGGTCCTTTAACCGCAATATTCCCTATATAGGGATATTCTGAGAACTGCGAAAGGTATCCCTTCAGTTACTGAATGGATTTCGGTATTCCACTCAGACTTCCGGAACCAATCTCACGACTTCAACCCTCCTAAGGGAGAGGCCCTCTGATAAACTAGTTGTGGCCGTGTCAAAAAATACTAAGGGATTTTGGTTCCCTAATGGACAACAACTATGTCTCACATGTAAACAACCGAGGGGTGTTATTGGAAGCCTATCCCCCCGATCCTACCTAACTACAAGATTCTTTTGTGTTCCTCAAATGAGGTTATAGTGTTGGTTGAGTTAAGTAGATTTTAGGTCTCACTTTGAATTAGGGGATAGATTGTGTGCATGTGAGGTTATGAATCCAAAATAGTTACTCGATAACAATAACAATGTAGAAAAAACTTTGAAAAACTTTTACCATGCAAATTTTTTTTTATTTTTTTGAAATAAATGCTAAAAATTGTCTAAACAATTCGGTAAACAAGGGACAGAAATGGCTGTAGGGCTGCAAGTGGTACAGGTGGCTGTGCAAGTGCAGGAAAAATGGAGGCAAAGTGGCTGGGTTTCGGCGCGGAAACAAGGGCAAAAAAAAAAAGTTCGCGGACCGCGGGTATGGGGTGGACTCACGCGGTCCGACTGCGGATTTGAAGGCAACAGGCGCGGTCGAACCGCAGGTTTAGAGGAAACAGGCGCGGTCTAGGTTGCGGATTCAGGATGACAGCGGCGGTCGGAGCACGATTATGTTATGAACAGGCGCGGTTGGATCGCGACTGTGGGCTGAAAAAACGCGGTCGGGGCGCAACTGGGAAAGTTCAAAAACGCGTCCAGGACGCAGGAAAATGGCTGACAGCGGCAGGCTGGTCGCAGGTTAGGGCCTGAAATGCGCGGTCGGGCCACGACTGCGGAAGAAAAAAGTGCGGTTTCCGGCGGTCGAAAACGACAGCCGAAAGTACAGTACGGAAAAATAAAATTAAAAAAGACAGCAGAGTCACCAAAACTGTAGCTAGGGTTTTCACCCTAGCTTGTGCTGATGAGCACCTACTAAGGAATCTGGAATCCTTAGTAGCAGTTCAATGATTGTATATGAATTAAATAAAGATAAACTGAAACAAAAATTAATCTAACTATGTTCTTGAAGCTAAAGCAGTAAAAAGTAAATAACACGAACCAGAAACAGTAAAGAAATGAATAATGATTTTTATTGATATTACCTCCAATGAGGAGGTTGATGGAGTCCGTTGCGCTGGTCCGATGTCGGTGGCTTCGAGCTCCAACCTGCTTCTTTTCCTTCTCCGGTGGTGGAAATGGGCCAAAAAGAGTTCTCAATGGTGAAAGTAGCTTGATGGTAAGCTAGGGTTTCAAGAATAATTTCGGCAGAGGCAGGATGCTTATGATAATGGATATGAAATGAGGGGTCTCCACCACTTATTTATAGTTTTTTAGTGGTGGAGTGCTGGCCCATGGTTTTGGAAACCATATGGTTTAGGGCAGCTTGTTTAGGGTTTTTTCCTCCTTTTCCTCATTATTTTATATTTTTTCTTCCCTTTTGGGGATTTTGCTATTTTAGAGGAATTTGGGACATTTTTGGAGGAAAAAAGGGTTTTTTGGCCTTTTGGAGGCATTTTAGGCCTTTTGGAGGCTTTTTAGATAGTTTTATGGCCTTTTAGAGGCATTTTAGGCCTTTTGGAGGCTTTTTAGTGGGATTTTCAGGGAAATATGGTAGGCAAATGGACAAATGAGCCATGCAGTGGGGTAGATGAGGTAGTTAACCATTTTTGGGTGTTAACACCCGTGACCAGTTTGAAAAATAAGGAAAACAAAATCTTTTGGAAGATCAAGTGTAAGGAAAGTTTTCAAAATATCAAGCAGCTTTTGACGACCAAGCTGATACTATGAATTGCAGATTCTGATGGGATTTTGTTTTTTGCATGGATCCAAGCAAGGAAGGACTCAGAGGAGTCCTCTTGCAAAAATATTATGCGATATGTTATGAATCGAAAAATTTAAAAGAACGTGAACAAAACTACCCCACACATGCTCTTAAGTTAGCATCCATCATCCACACCTTGAAGATGTGGAGGCACTACATCATGGGAAGGGAATTCCTTCTGAAGACAGACAATATGAGTATGAAGTATTTATTTGAGCAAACGGATCTGAACACCAGGCAAGCCATATGGTTGGATTTCCTTAGGGATTACCATTTTGAGCTAAAGCATATTAATGGCAAAGAAAACAAGATTGATGATGCTTTAAGCTGATGAACTCATATGATATATGAGGTGCTTTAAGTCAAACCGATTCATATTTACACAAGAGGATTAGAGCGGCCAACAAAGTTGACCCCTTCTATGTATAAATCCTCAAGAAATTCCAAGAGGATAGGTTGTTTCAACAAAAAAAAGAGTACAAGGTAGACGAAACAGGATTGCTATGGTCCAAGGATAGATTGTACGTTTCAGAAGGAGGGGAAATTCGTTCTATCATCCTCATGGAATTTCATTGAAAACCCTACTCAGGGCATCTGGGATATCAAAAATGACATCCATCATTAAGAGAAACTTTTTCTGGCCTAAGTTAAAGGCCTACATTGCGTTGTTTATCGCGAAATGTCAGGAATGTCAGCTGGTGAAAGCTGAGCACAAACATCCTTCAGGATTGCTGCAGCCATTACCCATTCTGAAATGGAAGTGGGAGGTTATTAGTATGGGTTTTATCACTGGTCTACTGAAGAGTAAGAAAAAAAATGATTCTATCTTTGTAGTAGTTGACAAATTGTCAAAAGAAAGGCACTTCATTCCAGTGTAGTCGACCTACAAGTCTGTACACATTAACGATATCTTATTGAAGGAGATATTTAGATTGCATGGGATACCCAAGGAAATCATCTCAGATCAAAAACTAAGTTTACAACAAACTTTTGGAGATGTTTATTCTCCGGATTAGAGACGCAGTTAAACTTTAGTACTATTTATCACCCACAGACAAACAAGAAGACATAAAGGGTAAACCATATTGTTGACGATATGCTTAGGATGTATGTCATGAACAACCCCACCATGTGGGAATATTACTTGCATCTTACATAGTTTGCATATAACAATGGATACTATAATTCCATCAAGATGAGTCTCTTTCAGGTACTCTATGCATGGAAGTGTAGAACACCGGTTAATTGGGATATCTCAGTGGATCGGCTCATGTCAGGGCTTGACTTGTTAAAGGACTTAGAACAGTTGGTTACCAAAGTCCAAGTGAACCTTAAAGAAGAACAAGACTTCCAGAAAAGCTACGCAGATAAGAAAAGAAAAGATAAATACTATCAAATAGGAGATCATGTCTACTTGAAAGTAAAATAAAAACGAAGCTCGTTGAGCTTGGGTAGGTGTGGTAAGTTAGCACCTAGATTTTGTGGACCCTTTGAGATACTGGCCAAGAGAGGGACAGTGGCATATAAACTAGTGTTACCTACACACATAAGAGTTCATAATGTTTTCCATGCATCTTTCTTAAATAAATATGTGTATCATACTAAACATGTGATTGATTGGTCCTTATTACAGGTGGAACTTGAAGGAGAGTTTTCCCCTGAACCTATTCATATATTGGAAAAGAGAGAGGTGCAGCTTAGGAAGCGCACCATAGTCCAGTTTAAAGTACAATGGAAGCACTTTCAAGCCGACGAGGCTACTTGGGAGAATGAAGCCACCATGAGAAAGTCTTACCCCGCCTTGTTTTATGATTTCATTTCGAGTCGCTAGAACACCAGGGACGGTGTTGTTCTAAACAGGGAGGAATGTAATATCCTGAATTTTGGGCCTAACACTTATGGGCATGAGCCCCATTGATTATGATGTTACCTTGATGTTTTATTTTGACATATTGGGTCAAGTACCCCACTGCATATGACCATGATGATTTGTTTCATATACTGGGCGTAAGCCAATTACATATGATATATATATATATATATATATATATATATATATGTTTGCTTGTGCTGGGAGTGGACCGTGAAGCACATGATTGATGAGATGTTTTTTGTTGAGTGAAGAGCTCTAAAGAACATGGGTAATTGATATTTTGTGTTGAGAGAGAAGCTCTAGAGCACATGAGTACTTATATTTTTGTTGAGAGAGAAGCTCTGAAGCACATGAGTTTTGAGACATTTGTGTTGAGAGTGAAGCTCTAGAACAGATGAAAAAATAAATTGGAAGTGTTGGGCATAAGCCTTGGAGACTTCCATGTTGATGTTGAGCATTGTTGTAATCACCTAAATCACATAAGGTTACCAATAATGCACATATAGAATCATGTAAGCATACAGAGACAAGAGACAAGAATAGAGGATAGAATAACATATTATATTAATAATCACATGAGGGTCCATACATACACAGAACTGAAGAATTTTCATATCTGGCTCAACAACCTATTATATATTATTATAAAAAAATTATGAATAAATACTTGTCGATTCTGTCAATCAACATGACCTTTGACACTGACCTAATATCCTATTAGTCGACTAACTAGTCTAATCGGCTCATCGACTAGTGCCTCCAACATCTCGCCCAAGAAAAAAATCTTTCTTTGTCTCGAATAAATAGGGGATGTCTTCAAAAGTATACCATCTGAAATAGTTATTACACTTGTTGTGTCTTCATGGGATGTGCAGTTGAATACAAGGTCATTTCTATACACATACTTTGACTATGGATTTTGTTGTAATAGCCAGTTGGTGTTGAAATTCTTCCCAACTGCGGAGAGCGTTTTGGATGTCGATGGCCAAAGTTGTGATTCTTGATAAGGTTGACATTTTATCCTGAATTGAAAGATCTGTAAAATTATTCATGTTGGGACCCAAAAATTGGGCCTTTTCATCTGCTGTTTCCATTAGTCTTTTCATTTGTGGACAGATTGTGTTCAGTGTGTCGATGCTGGGGAGAGCGTGGTTCATCCACTGATGAATGTTTTCTCTAGCTTCTCTAGCTTTGTTGTTTCCAATATAATATAATATTGTATTGTGCTCCTCATTGTTTCTTTAAGACCCTGTAAATCTATTGTAACATCCACACCACACAACAGAGGAAATAAATACCTAATTAACTTGGCAATATTTGTAGGAAGACGGGCCCAGCCTTCGAACAGAGACACCAGAAATTAACACACGTTAAACGCTGAGATCAAAAGAATCTTGCTCCTTGTATTAAATAATAGAACTGAAGATACAGTCTTTGTTACACCTTATACAATAAAATCAATTAATATCCAACCCCTAGCTAGGAATAGTTCCCAGTATTTATACATTCACAATCACAACTTCTATCCACTGATATTGGGTAGCCATGCAGATCTTTGATCTTCAGGTTGCCCCAATTACGATACGATGTTAGAGCTGTGGCAAGATAGAAACAAAAAATATAGGAAGGATGTTACTCGAGCCAACAATGACAATCATGATCAATCTAGAAGATGCTCCATCGGTTGCAGTTACCCTTGAGCAACGATGCACTATTGCATCCAAATCTGTTACAGCCTATTGCAGCCACCTTTGTACAGCTTGTGTGGAATAGTAAGCTTTGACTGCATTCTTTGGGAAATGATGGAATAGATGGTGATTATCTCAGCAATGAATGTCCATCCCTCTCTTGGCATGTTCATCCTGCTACACCTGTATCCTTACATCTCGAATTATCTTTATAAAATTACCATATGTTAGCATAATCCAAGATATAGAGCCCTGATTACAACAATATATGTTTGGTGTATATAATGGATTAACATAAGTCAAAAAGGGATAGGTAAATGTCATAAAAAAGGGGTCATTTCTGGGCCCAACATCTCCCCCAACTATCCTATTGCATGTCCCTATGCAACAACCCCCATTAGTTTGATTCTGAATCTGGCACTGTACTTTGTTCATGGAGAGAGGAAAATTTATATGGGAGTTTAGGTGTTCCCTGTTTTTCCAAACATCCATTATATACAACCCAATATATCCAACATTTCTTCTCTTCTGCCTTTGTCAATGAGAATTATTCCCTGTATGGTTTTACTGGACACCAGATGAGAGGGAATTTGAATTTGAGTCCCAACCAATTAACTCCACATTCTTTCATGCATCCAACATATCCCTCAACCCTAGAAAGTGCATGTTTAAAATTCTTGTAACAGTAGGGATCTCTATTTCTCAAGGTTGAAGAGGCAGCCTGCCATCTATGCTGGCTACCTTCCAAATCCAATTGTTGATGCTTGGAAATTTGACTAACTTAAGTAGAGATAAATTCTTCTTGAAGTTCCATCATCTGGTGAGTTTGGAGGGACATGTGAGTCTATGTTAATTATGAGCAAGGAGACGATGAGGAAGTTGAGGTTCCCAAAGTTTAGAGTGGGACTCATTATGAGAAAATGTTTGGAAGGATATTTCCCACTGAACATGATTGCTAACAAAGGAAGAAAAATCCCTCAGTTGAACATCACCTAAGAATGGTGCAGGATTCAAATAGTGGTCCAAGGGATAAGCCATCTCATGTAAATAAAGCTCACAAAGAAACTTCTGCTCAATAAAATCATTTTCCTTAAATGTTTCCATAAATTTAGCTGAGGTAGCTATTTCATAAGGTCTTCCTTCCTTTACAGCCTTTAGTTTGAACCAAATTAACTGCTCAAATAAAAACACAAGGTAAGAGGTGGATGCTACTCTGGTACACAACAATTCCTGAGAAAGAGTATACAACTGATCTTTATCCACCTGCATGGATTTGAACCTTTTCAGCTCCTTCTGTATCTCTTCCCAATGAAGTTTTTGGAACATGAGTTCTTCTGCCCATCTTTCCTTTAATTCCCTGATGGCATTGTTATGTTCAGCAAGGGAAACCATCCCTTCTTGGCACCTCTCCACCTGACTCCTCCACTTCCTCACTTATATTATTAGGATTGAGAGCTCTTTTGTCAGCCTTTGGATTCCTTCATCTTCAACATGATCTTCATTATCAGAATCCAAATTGACAAATTTTTGAGGAAGTGTTGACGGGTGTATTTGACAAAGCCCGTAATGAGGGATACGACCCAGACCGGGATCCTTAGGGTAGGCTCCAAGCTGTTTGGGGTAGTCGTTCCCGACAGGTTTAAAGGCTCTGTTGGCCTGGAACACTAATAGTCTAATGGTTAAAACCAATGCTACTGATTGTCAGTGAAACCTATCTTTATTATTTACAAAAGTTAATTCAGGTTATATGCTACAGGATGTTAGATTAACAGATTTAATCAACTTAAATCAATGAATTATAAATACAAGATACAAAAGCTGAAAAGATAAAATATAAACATGGTTAATATTGTACACAAACCTGCTATATACATCTTGTACAATCATTTACAAAAGGTATAAACTGAATGTAATTCATAGAGACAGAATCTGATACGAATAGGTTTTCAAGTAATATAATCAGCAGAAATAAGCAATATATAACCCTAACTATATATTATCGCGATCAAGAGCGATAAGAGAGCTTAATCATGAAATCAATTAATGCTAATAGAATTACCACATGGATACACATAGGTAATATTTAAATAAGATAAACATTAACCAGGCCCATACAGTAATCAATTACAAATCATATAAGCAACAATGTCGATTGCCAATTACATAACATGATATATTACCAAAATTGAAAGAATGAAAATCGATAATTACATGAGAAATGTATGTTTGTAAATTTCTACAGAGAATTTTAACAAACATAATAAAGTATGAAAAGGAAATAACAGGACTAACAGATACCTAGAACATATGCAAAGTGTTCAAACAGTAAACATATATAACAGTATCACCAGTTCAAAAGATTGAGGTTGCAGATGGATAGCTGTCCAGAGTCACAACGAAATCAAACCCAGTCTTGTCCTTTTCCCTTCCATTAACTATCAATCCTTTTTTCCCTTCAATTTTCAACCCTTTTATACATGTTTTACAAAAATAAACATCCCTAAAAGCTTGAGATAATCTAGATCGAATTAAACTAATTGTCCATTGAAAAATGACAAGTGTAACATGTCATTTTTCAACACAAGTAAAACACTATGAAACGATAACAATTCGATCCATGAAAATCGAAGATTCCAGCAACAAACAACACCTGGAAAGCTTGTTATGCGGTCTGTTCCGATTGATGTGAGATCGTGCAAAAATAGACAGTTGACAAAATCCGAGCACAAACAGCAACCTACGATAAATCGAACAATAAAATTAACATAACATTAATCAAATTAATAAATAATAAACGATAAACAAGAAATAAACTAAATAAATACCTGATCATCAATATTGAAAATTAAAAACTGACAACAAATAAATCTAGCATAGTCACAATTTAACTGGTGCATGAAAAAATTGAATATTAATGCCACTAGACGGACTCAGAGGTGGAGCTCTGAAATGCATGAGTGCTATCTGGGCATTGAGCTCGCGCACCTTTTCTTCACTCTTTTCATTTTCATCTAGCAGTTTGAGAACTCGCCTTATCAACTTATTTTTATGATTCCTCAAGCGAACAATCTGTTGATCACTCACCTCTACTTTCTTCTGTAACACCTCATTGTCAGATTTCATTAAATCACGGTTCGCTGCTATTTCATTCATCCTGTCTTCCATTCTACAAACTTTGTCTAAAAGACAACTAATGAACAGAGGATGAATGGTTTCCCCAGTTCCACGAAGAATCATTGGGGATGTTTTAACAGGTTTTTCTTGTAATATTGAATCAGTCATATGATCAACTAAAACTTCCTGCACTTCTTTATCCACTGCTAGAGGATTGACATGATCAAGGGTATCATCAAATTGCGGCTCAACCGACTGAACATCCACAGGCGAAGAAGGATTTTCGGGCATATTTTTATCAGTCATAGGGTGACTTTCACCAGCTAAATCAGAAACGAACTCAGTATGAACCACATCATCATTAACAGGTGAAGGAGCATTTATTTCTTCATCATCAATCACAACCGTTTCCACCGGAACCTTATTAACCACAGGGGTTTTAACGATTTTAGCTTTCGCCATACTCCTGGTTAGCCTACCAACCAGCTTGGACTTGGGTCGGTTTCCACGACGATTACCAATTTTATCAGTACTGTTGGGCAGAGTAACAGGTGACAGAGATGAAATATTCTTCACACGCCCAGGACCTATAGGGGTATGAGAACTGTTCACTGGATTACTCATGGGCTCTTTACAGGGTTTGGAACCCTTACGGCTAGGGTTTGACAGAGATTTGACCGGAGAAAAGAACGGAGCTGAACCTGAATCTCTATGCTTGCTACAGTCATCAGGACTTTCAAACATGCAATGACAAAAGGATGAAAAACCATTTGACTCTACAAACTGCTCCCATGAGCGACCCGACTTCAACAGCTCGTTATCAATCAACATACGAACCAGACCATGATGAAAAAGACTGTGGCTGACACGTTTAGGCCCCTTTTTTATGGCATTTGACATCTTAAATAAACTGTGCAGAAGGTAGTAAGGCAAATTAAGAGGAAACCCTATAAAAACAGCCATCAGACAAAGATGATATACGTATGTCGACGATAAACGTCCTTCGCATGTAAGATATCTATGAATCAAATCAAGGACGAGACGCCATTCTTTCAAGAAATACTTACGTGCCACCCCTGTTCGAAAAGAAACTTCCTGAACCGGATTCTTTAACAATCGTCTCCATTCAGTTATATCCATCCACTGGTATTTGAACCACCTCTAACCAGTCAGAGACAAACCTGTTGCGGCTGCTATGGATCTTTCATCAACCCGGAAGCAAAGATCACCAACCTCTGCTTGGTAATTAACCAAGGATAGGGCAAATACTCTAGTAACTTCAGGGTTCGAGTCGGAAAACTTCTCAAAGAATGGCATCCACCCCACATTCCTGACTTTTCTGCGAGCTCAGGGTTTGAGCTTAACAGGGTCATCTCACAGGGCTCAACCCTTATGACAGGAGCCATCACTGTTTGATAACGAATGCGTAACCGCACACAGAATAGGTACCACAACTCAGCCAACAACAGAAGACCAGGTCATGAGCACTCAGGATGAAGGCTGAGCAACACCAGGTGATGACCAGAATCGGCCATACATAGCCGCAAGTTATACCCTCACAAGTCTGGCATGAACGAAAGCATCGGCGCTCGGAGTGGTAATCGATCAATAACACGAATGACGGTTGAAAACCCAAAAACGCTGATAATATCATGATTCAACCCTGACTTAAATGATAGGAAACCTTACATTGTATGTAAAACAGGTGTTTGATCGACAGGCGTCCACGACAAAAGATACGTACCAGGGCTTAAACATGATGGACAGGTCAAGTATCAGTGTCATGATAGCACACTGTCTTCGCGATACGTGAGTTAAGATACAGGCTGCGCCATAAATCAACCTGGAGATAACCATAATATATGTACTCCTATCATAGATTCGACATATCTTGTAAAGGTGGGGGAGGTTATAATATAATCACAAACCATGCACTTGAACCTTGAAATACGACCATATGAAATTCAATCAAGATCGACAATGGCTCACAAACTTAGGATAAGGACCATGAGACATAAGTCTAGGCTTTGTCAGAGTTACAAACATCAGACCTTTGACAACTATTGCTTAGACAACGCATGACAACCATAGTAATGAAAACCTTGCAAATCATCATGGTAACGAAATCAATAAAATGAATCTCTAATATTTTGGGATAATATACATGACTAGGGTTACAAAGTAGGAATAGAAATCATTAAGAGTCACGTTTTAATTTCCCTAGTATAAATCATCCAAAACAATAACTTCAATATGATAGTCTCATTAATCCAATAGAATTTGCAAAGGTTATTAGAAAAATTAAATTTCAACAAATCAGTAGCTTAATGGAAACCACCATATCAGTAGCTGAAAACTCATTAAACTTGTCCTTTTAAAATTTAAACATTTCATCAAACAAAATGGAATTTTGTTTGATGAAATAATGATTTTACAAGGCTGTTGAGCAGGGGCACAACAGATGGCGACTTGCTGGACGAAACAATTATCTCTGTTCATTTACCTGAAATCATGCAAGCAAAGAAATTAAATCCTTAATGTAAGCCATTGCATAGAGAACACCATTTTAGCACCTCAAATAGATTCAAATATCTCACGGTTCTAAATATTACCAGAATATTGTAGATTCATTTATTTGATACAAATCAGATTTCTAGCGAAAACCAGTCTGTAAAGAATAAAACAGTAAATGGTTTAGTCTTAAAAGATAAAACCTCAATACCACAAGCATAGCCCTGCTGCCAGCAGGCCTCCATAGCCTCGACAGTGTTACTTTAAAACCCACAGACTGCCAGTATCCCATCTGCTAGTGAAAAGTCTACAATTCTGGGCAAGATGAACTGTTACCATTATCTTCTATTTTCTTTTTTCTTTTTATTAGTCATGAAGGCCATGATTCAGGCTTGATAACCCGGTAGTAATCATGTCAGTCACCAGTCTACACAACAGTAAAATGAACCGGCTCATGATGAGACCTTTCACCCCTCAGAGTTTTATGTCCAAAGGTCATTGCCCAGGATTGGTGACCGGAGACAACAATGCTACTGGATGTAAACTTATGATCCTAAACAGACCGGCTCATCACGAGACCTTCTGTCCTTCAGACGGTTTTTTTCAAATGTTCTAGTCCATCTCGTCCAGAACGTAATTATTGTTAATCCCAAATGAGATTGTCTTAGCAGATAGGGAGGCAAGTCTGGTTTTCTCTATGAAAAAGGGATGGCGTAAGAGATTAAAATAGATGACTTTACCAAACACTGCCCTAATCCCTTTGGACAAATTTTTGCAGAAACTAATATAATTAATTAATATTAACATATTTTACAAGTTGCTGGTAATATTCTGAACAATGAAGATACCATTCTCTGTCCAAGAAGTAAAATAGAATGACAGTTTCCAGGAAAATAATGTCTTTGTACATGACTTCCAGACAAATTACGGAAATTGAATTTAGTCATCAGTTTGACATTTGATAATTCTGCCAGGTCCAAAACACAAAAGCAAAACAACAAATAAAAAGGGAAAAATACACACAGACCAAGAGCAAAGGAAATAAAATCATTCAAACAAGCACACCACACTAGTGATATATATAGGATGATCCCTTGAGGAGGATCAACAGAAGTATCGCTTGATTAGGTGACCATTTACTGGAAGGTCATCAACCTCACCTTCCAATGTTTGTAACCTGAAAGTGTTGGGACCGGGTTTTTCTAAAATAACAAATGGCCCTAACCATAGGCATTGGAACTTTGTGTGTTTTCCTTTATCTTCGTGTTCCTTGTCCCATTTCAAGACTAAGTCACCTACTTCCAAATCTCGACTGACCGACTTCCTGAGGTCAAACCAACGCTTAACAGTCTGCTGGTGTTTTTCAAATTTTTTTCTAGCCAACTCCCTGTCTTCTTCCAGTTTCTGCAAGGTGTTAATTCAGTGCTCCATGGCAGAACAAGGTATCTCCTGCACCGACTGGGCGAGCTGTAAGGAGGGCAGGAACAAATTAGGGGGTAAGATGGCTTCTTTACCGTACACCAGGAAAAAGGGAGAGTTCCCTATAGTAGCTTTGGGGGTTACCCTGTCATCCCACAAAGCGTTTGACAGAGCAGTATGCCAATTCCTATGATGGTTAGCCACAGTACGTTTCAGAATCTTAATCAGATTTTTATTAGACGATTCTCCTAACCCATTACCTTGGGGGTAATAATTAGCAGAATACTTTAATTTTATTCCTTTTTCTAATGCATACTCAGTCAATTTAACAGAGGAAAAATAAGTTGCATTATCAAAGATTAAAGATTCTGGAATATCGAATCTGGTAATGATAAAAGAATCAAGGAAAGATATCACCTGTTCGGAATTGACTACCCTCAACGGGATGGCTTCAACCCATCTAGTGAAGTAGTCTGTGGCTGTCAAAATGTATTTATGTTGTAGTGAAGAGGCTGGTGTGATTGGGCCAACAATATCCAGACCCCATTGCTGGAATGGGACTTCAATGATAACCGGCTGGAGGGGTAATGCTGCCTTTTTCAGTCTGCCTCCTACACTTTGACACTCTTGGCACTTCCTCGCGAAAGAATATGCGTCTTTGAACAATGTGGGCCAGTAGTACCCAGCTTTAAGTATCTTATGAGCAGTAGTTTCTCTGCTGAAATGTCCTCCAGCTGGTCCTGCATGTAGTTGAGATAACACATCATCAGCCTCATGTTTTTCTAGACAATGAAGGAGAATCCCTTCGAAATTCTTTCTAAACAAAATATTATCAATAAGCTGAGAAGGTGTAGATTTTAGTATTAAACCTCTCTTATGACATGGGTCTAAATGTTCAGGGGCGGTCCCATGCAATAAGAAGAACTTAATATCGTCATACCAAGAATCAGGAGGAGTGGAGACCGGAAAAAATTCCCTTTCAAATAAATAAGGTTCGCTAAAGAAGTGCAGATCAGGATCAAAATTGTCCAAAGACCCAGCTGCTAATTTGCAAAGTCCTTGCCCCCTGACAATCTTTAAAGGTTTTATTTCCAGGTCGTATTCCTGAAGTGCTGTGACCCAATGTGCTCTTTTTTCACTAAGATCCTTCTGTACCAAAAGATTTCTAACTGCAGAATATGGTACAACGACTTTGGTGTGGGACTTCAGTAAGTAAGGCGTGAAATGTTTGACAGATTTGAAAACAGCGAAAGCTTGCTTGTCTACTTCTGGGTAATTTAGTTCTGCACCATTGAGACCAGTACTCGTAAAAGCGATAGGAGCTTCATTATTTTCCTGGTTTTTCTGTGTCAGAACAGCAGCATAAGAAGAATCAGAAGCAAACGTATACAAAATGAAAGGTTTGTAAAAATCTGGGCTAGTTAGAGTGGGAGCTTCAGCGATCGCTTTTAAGATGTCATGAAAAGATTGCTTCTCATCAGTATTCCATTTAAACTCAGCATCCTTTCTTATCATTTTCTGAAGCGGCCGAACAATTTCTGTAAACCCAGGAATAAATCTAGAAACAAAATTTATCTTTCCAAGAAACGACTGCATGGACTTCTTTGAGTGGGGCATCGAAATATGTGAAATAGCACGAGTACGTTCTGGGTCAATATTAATGCCTTGTTTAGAAACAACAAAACCCAGCAACTTACCTTCTGTCACTGAAAAGATAGATTTCTTAGGATTTAACGAAATCCCATACTTCCTGCAACGCTCAAAGACTCTCCTGAGATGAATTAAATGATCAGTCCTATTTTTTGAAAAGATGGTAACATCATCAAGATAAATAACGACGAACTTACCAATCAGACCTCTGAAGGCGATGTCCATTGCCCTCTGAAATGTTGCTCCGGCATTTATGAGACCAAATAGCATTTTCCTGTATGCATAGGTTCCCCAAGGCGTTCTAAAAGTTGTTTTCAACTGGTCAGCTTTGGATACTAACACTTGGTTGTATCCTGAAAAACCATCTAGTAGCGAAAACATTTCAGATCCGGAGACCTGTTGCAAGATTTTCTCCATTGTAGGAACAGGGTAATTGTCTTTATCCGAGACCTTATTCAGGTTTCGAAAGTCGACACATAACCTGATGTCACCATTTTTCTTCCTCACGGGTACAATATTTGCTACCCACTGTGCATGCCGAACAGGGAAAATTATTCTGGCGGAAAGGAGTTTATTTAGCTCCCTCTTGACAGCTGGTTCTAGGCTGGGGTGCATTTTCCTCAATTTTTGTTGAAAAGGCTTAGCTTCTGGTTTCATAGGAATGACATGTTGCATGATATTAGGATCGAATGTTTTCAGGTCATCATACGTCCATGCAAATATGTCTTTAAATTCTTTGAAGAGTTTAATGAAGGCTGTTTTTTCCTGGGCAGTACATGTGCTGCCCAGATTCACACATTGAGGATTTTGTTCAGTTCCTAGATTCACAATGTCAGATTGCATGATGGAGCTATTAGTTTTACAATTCCTTGCAGCCTTAAATTTATCCTTTAAGTCATATAATTTCTCAAGTTTGATTACTGACCTGGGAAGAGCACTAACCTGATCGAGAGATTCCTGAATTGAGCAAGGCTTATGGATTACCGCAAAATTGTGTAGATCTTCATCGTGAGTCATCTCGTCCAAAATCGCATCCTTGAAAGTGTCTTTAAAAGTCAGAAAATCTATTAATTGCTGGTCGTCATTGAAGAATATCCAATTTGCTACGTTGTCAGGTATAGAAGGCCTGAAAAGCAATTCAACCGAGAAAGCATCAGTAAGGATTCCTCCAGATGGAATCAATCTTGAAGCAACATTAGCTAAAAGATCAGCTTCCTGATTTAGATAACGAGGGATGGAACTAATGTTAAATGCTTCAAATGCTAATAGTAAATTCCATACCTCAGCTTGATAATTTCTCAAGTGTTTAGCTATGCAGTGTATTGTATTACGTACCTGACGAACAATAATCTCAGAATATCCTAAGACTACCAAGGCTTTGGCTCCCAAGTCAATCGCTTTCTTCAGCCCTTGAATGAGGGCTTCGTATTCAGCGATGTTATTGGTGCAATCGAATTCTAATCTGCAAGCAATGAAGTACCTTTTACCAAAAGGATCAATCAATAAGCACCCTGCACCAGCTCCTTCTTTTGACTTGGAACTGTCAAAGTAAAGAGACCAACAACCGTCATTGAGATCTAAATGTGGTGTATCTGGTACTGATATTTCAGCTGGGTCTTGTGAAAAATGGCAAATTTCCAACTACTGATTTGAATCTGAGATTTCTGAAACTTCAGCTTCCAAGTTCCCAAAAAATGAGTCAGCCGTGTAGTTACCTATTACGGTATCAGTGAACAAGACTGGTTCATTTGAGTCATCAATTTCAGTAACGGTATGCTTCATATACCGTTCTCGATCGATCCTGATCTTATTGGGATGACCCTTATATGAGGTATCCACAGGTGTGACCAATCTGTGGCAAAATACCCATCAAGTTTCTGTGACTGATCCCTGCTAAGAAACAAACCATATGCTTCAGGGATGTCAGCAACAATAATATCGATGATAAAGTGAACTTGTGGATTGGAAGCTAACCTTATCAGCACCTCCTTCAGTTTACCTATTACCTTTACGTTTGAACGATCGAGCTGTACAATACTTGTATCACAAGGCTGAGGGACAGCATTAAGTCTTTTACACACAGAGTAAGGCGTTACATTTTTGGATGCCCCTGAGTCTATCATACAGTTATGTACTTTGCGATTAAATATTTCGAACGAAAGTAAAAAAGGTGGAGTTTAAGAATCAGATTTCTTGCCTATAGATGATGCGTTGACTGAAGATTTTTGTGAATCAACTTTATTATTGACAGAGCTATTTTGATTGGAGGCAGTCCTACCAGTTTTACTTGGGCAGACCCCTTGTACCATTTTATCTCAAATCACAGGTATTTTTATGAGTTTATACAGAGAAATATTAGCTCTGCTCTTCTTTAAGTCCTCAATCAAGTCATATTCTAACTCAATGGAGTGTGCAGATTTACTGTTTGCAGGCTGATTTTTGTTTTGGACAGCTGAACTATTATCTGTAACAGTTGTAGTAGGTTCAGTTGAAGGCTGGTCTTTTTTACTTCTGGTGTTGTACTGATGCTGATTTACATTGACAATAGCCACATCTTCGTCATCCATTAATTCCGAGGTGTCCCAGAAATTACTGATGACATGGGGTGGTTTATCGTCATTGTCATCATCCGTTTTTTGGTTATCTTGAGAACTCTGTCCAGAAGACTGAGTTTCATTTTCAGTAGATGTTTGTAGATCTGAAAATATTGATTTGAGGAAGCTATTGAGTTCCTCAACGCTGTTGGCTTCAGAGGGTGGAGTTTGTTTCGCAGCTGAATTTTGATAAGGTTTTCTGAAAAACTGTTTAGGTGGTTCTTTGTTTGTGGTATTTTCAGAAGTACCCTTTTTTAAATCTATGATCTCATTAGACAGTTTTTTAATGACTCTTTGTAAACTGTCAATATCTAAGGCATCTTGGCCCCTTTTGTCAGATATTTTGGCAGGACTGTCAGTCTTCTTCCGAGAAGAAGATGCTGAATTGTTATCTACTCCGGGATTTGCTTTTGTGGCATTCACATCCTTTTCAACTTTAATTGCTTCTTCAAAGTTTTTAGTTAGGGTAAGTTTGGCCTTTTTCCGGACAAACATGGATATCTTTCCCGGTAAGGATGAAGTGTAAAATTCAACAGTAACGTCATCAGTTGGCCTTGAGGTAGCGGGAATCCTGTTTCTCAAAGTTAGAAAAGGCTGGTTAAAATCTTTAACCTTTTCTTTGGGGTCCATGCGAATTCTAGACAATTCCGAGACTAAAATAGTAGGAGTCTTGTCATCTCCAAACTTGTTTGTAAATGCAAGATCAAATTCGTTCCAGCTAGTAATGGAACCAGCTGTAAGTGAAAAATACCATGTGGAAGCCTTTCCTTCGAATGTATAAGGAAAAATCTGGCAAACCACATCTTCATGTTCCACATCCAAGAGTCGGACTGCCAACATAAACTTCTTCACGTGGTCTTCCGCTGGCTCTTTCGACTCAGGGTTGAACTTAGGAAGTAATTTCTCAGGGTGTTTAGGTAAAGGGTGCTGAACGCCGGGGACGGCCACTGCATCCTGATCTAGCCATGGCATATTAGCATTGGGGTTTGGGGGATTTGCAGCTTCCATGTTTCCTGGATTTGGAGGCGGTGGTGGTGGTGTTTGAGGAACACGAGGAGTAGAATGAGGCAGTGATGGTGGTCGACCAGACCCTCCTGAAGCAAGTGCTCCTATAGAAGAAGAAGGCTGGTTGATGCCTGTGGAATATTGCTGTATGTGAGGATCGGGATGGGCACCTAAAGGCTGTTCTTGTTCTCCCAGAAATGACTCAGGATGACGAGTATGAGGACGAGTAATCTGCGGAAGAGGTAAATCAATAGGATGTCGCCCAGTAAGGTTCGAATAAGCTCTTGTCAAAATTCTTTGAGATTCGTTTATAGCTTGTTCGATTTGATCGAGATCAGCAGGATGGCGAGTACTGCTAGCATCAAATTGGGAAATGAGATTTTGAACTGAGTTGGCCAAAGGGTCGTCATTTAATCGTGATGACCGGCGTGTTCGTGGTTGTGTAGTTGATTGTATTTGAGGGGTAGTAGGCTGATTTGTTTTGTTAACAGAGTTGTTTTCATCAGCCATTTTACGCTGGCCCTCCTTCTAGTGCCATTGTTGACGGGCATATTTGACAAATCCCGCAACGAGGGATACGACCCAGACCGGGATCCTTAGGGCAGGCTCCAAGCTGTTTGGGGTAGCCATTCCCGACAGGTTTAAAGGCTCTGTTGGCCTGGAACACTAACAGTCTAATGGTTAAAACTAATGCTACTGATTGTCAGTGAAACCTATCTTTATTATTTACAAAAGTTAATTCAGGTTATATGCTACAGGATGTTAGATTAACAGATTTAATCAACTTAAATCAATGAATTATAAATACAAGATGCAAAAGCTGAAAAGATAAAATATAAACATGGTTAATATTGTACACAAACCTGCTATATACATCTTGTACAATCATTTACAAAAGGTATAAACTGAATGTAATTCATAGAGACAGAATCTGATATGAATAGGTTTTCAAGTAATATAATCAGCAGAAATAAGCAATATATAACCCTAACTATATATTATCCTGATCAGGAGCGATAAGAGAGCTTAACCATGAAATCAATTAATGCTAATATAATTACCACATGCATACACATAGGTAATATTTAAATAAGATAAACATTAACCAGGCCCATACAGTAATCAATTACAAATCATATAAGCAACAATGTCGATTTCCAATTACATAACATGATATATTAGCAAAATTGAAAGCATGAAAATCGATAATTACACGAGAAATGTATGTTTGTAAATTTCTACAGAGAATTTTAACAAACATAATAAAGTATGAAAAGGAAATAACAGGACTAACAGATACCAAGAACATATGCAAAGTGTTCAAACAGTAAACATATATAACAGTATCACCAGTTCAAAAGATTGAGGCTGCAGACGGATAGCTGTCCAGAGTCACAACGAAATCAAACCCAGTCTTGTCCTTTTCCCTTCCATTAACTATCAATCCTTTTTTCCCTTCAATTTTCAACCCTTTTATACATGTTTTACAAAAATAAACATCCCTAAAAGCTTGAGATAATCTAGATCGAATTAAACTAATTGTCCATTGAAAAATGACAAGTGTAACATGTCATTTTTCAACACAAGTAAAACACTATGAAACGATAACAATTCGATCCATGAAAATCGAAGATTCCAGCAACAAACAACACCTGGAAAGCTTGTTATGCGGTCTGTTCTGATTGATGTGAGATCGTGCAAAAATAGACAGTTGACAAAATCTGAGCACAAACAGCAACCTGTGATAAATCAAACAATAAAATTAACACAACATTAATCAAATTAATAAATAATAAACGATAAACAAGAAATAAACTAAATAAATACCTGATCATCAATATTGAAAATTAAAAACCGACAACAAAGAAATCCAGCATAGTCACAATTTAACTGGTGCATGAAAAACTTGAATATTAACGCCATTAGACGGACTCGAAGGTGGAGCTCTGAACTGCATGAGTGCTATCTGGGCATTGAGCTCGCGCACCTTTTCTTCACTCTTTTCATTTTCATCTAGCAGTTTGAGAACTTGCCTTATCAACTTATTTTTATGATTCCTCAAGCGAACAATCTGTTGATCACTCACCTCTACTTTCTTCTGTAACACCTCATTGTCAGATTTCATTAAATCATGGATCGATGCTATTTCATTCATCCTGTCTTCCATTCTATGAACTTTGTCTAAAAGACAACTAATGAACAGAGGATGAATGGTTTCCCCAGTTCCACGAAGAATCGTTGGGGATGTTTTAACAGGTTTTTCTTGTAATATTTAATCAGTCATATGATCAACTAAAACTTCCTGCACTTCTTTATCCACTGCTGGAGGATTGACATGATCAAGGGTATCATCAAATTGCGGCTCAACCCACTGAACATCCATAGGCGAAGAAGGATTTTCGGGCATATTTTTATCAGTCACAGGGTGACTTTCACCAGCTAAATAAGAAACGAACTCAGGATGAACCACATCATCATTAACAGGTGAAGGAGCATTTATTTCTTCATCATCAATCACAACCGCTTCCACCGGAACCTAATTAACCACAGGGGTTTTAACGATTTTAGCTTTCGCCATACTCCTGGTTAGCCTACCAACCAGCTTGGACTTGGGTCGGTTTCCACGACGATTACCAATTTTATCAGTACTGTTGGGCAGAGTAACAGGTGACAGAGATGAAATCTTCTTCACACGCCCAGGACCTATAGGGGTATGAGAACTGTTCACTGGATTACTCATGGGCTCTTTATAGGGTTCGGAACCCTTACGGCTAGGGTTTGACAAAGATTTGAGTGGAGAAAAGAACGGAGCCGAACCTGAATCTCTATGCTTGCTACAGTCATCAGGACTGTCAAACATGCAATGACAAAAGGATGAAAAACCATTTGACTCTACAAACTGCTCCCATGAGCGACCTGACTTCAACAGCTCGTTATCAATCAACATACGAACCAGACCATGATGAAAAAGACTATGGATGACAGTTTTAGGCCCCTTTTTTATTGCATTTAACAACTTAAATAAATTGTGCAGAAGGTAGTAAGGCAAATTAAGAGGAAACCCTATAAAAACAACCATCAAACGAAGATGATATACGTATGCCGACGATAAATGTCCTTCGCATGTAAGATATCTATGAATCAAATCAAGAACGAGACGCCATTCTTTCAAGAAATACTTACGTGCCACCCCTGTTCGAAAAGAAACTTCCTGAACCGGATTCTTTAACAATCGTCTCCATTCAGTTATATCCATCCACTGGTATTTGAACCACCTCTGACCAGTCAGAGACAAACCTGTTGCGGCTGCTATGGATCTTTCATCAACCCGAAAGCAAAGATCACCAACCTCTGCTTGGTAATTAACCAGGGATAGGGAAAAGAATCTAGTAACTTCAGGGTTCGAGTCGGAAAACTTCTCAAAGAACGGCATCCACCCCACATTCCTGACTTTTTCTGCGAGCTCAGGGTTTGAGCTTAACAGGGTCATCTCACAGGGCTCAACCCTTACGATAGGATCCATCACTGTTTGATAACGAATGCGTAACCGCACACAGAATAGGTACCACAACTCAGCCAACGACAAAAGACCAGGTCGTGAGCACTCGGGATGAAGGCTGAGCAACACCTGGTGATGAACAGAATCGTCCATACATAGCCGCAGGTTATACCCTCGCAAGTCTGGCATGAACGAAAGCATCGGCGCTCGGAGTGGTAATCTATCAATAACACAAATGAGGGTTGAAAACCCAAAAACACTGATAATATCATGATTCAACCCTGACTTAAATGATAGGAAACCTTACATTGTACGTAAAACAGGTGTTTGATCGACAGGCGTCCACGACAAAAGATACGTACCAGGGATTAAACATGATGGACAGGTCAAGTATCAGTGTCATGATAGCACACTGTCTTCGCGATACGTGAGTTAAGATACAGGCTGCGCCATAAATCAACCCGGAGATAACCATAATATATGTACTCCTATCATAGATTCGACATATCTTGTAAAGGTGGCGGAGGTTATAATATAATCACAAACCATGCACTTGAACCTTGAAATACGACCATATGAAATTCAATCAAGATCGACAATGGCTCACAAACTTAGGATAAGGACCATGAGACATAAGTCTAGGCTTTGTCAGAGTTACAAACATCAGACCTTTGACAACTATTGCTTAGACAACGCATGACAACCATAGTAATGAAAACCTTGCAAATCATCATGGTAACGAAATCAATAAAATGAATCTCTAATATTTTGGGATAATATACATGACTAGGGTTACAAAGTAGGAATAGAAATCATTAAGAGTCACGTTTTAATTTCCCTAGTATATATCATCCAAAACAATAACTTCAATATGATAGTCTCATTAATCCAATAGAATTTGCAAAGGTTATTAGAAAAATTAAATTTCAACAAATCAGTAGCTTAATGGAAACCACCATATCAGTAGCTGAAAACTCATTAAACTTGTCCTTTTAAAACTTAAACATTTCATCAAACAAAATGGAATTTTGTTTGATGAAATAATGATTTTACAAGGCTGTTGAGCAGGGGCACAACAGGAAGTTGAGTCCATACCTTATCATCTGATGCTTCAATTTGAACATCCTATACTGCCTACATGGGTACTTCTGTAATAAATTCTGGGCATGTTGGTTCTTGTGTAGCAACATCCTATCCTTTGAGTTCTCCTATAGTAACTTCAACCATAGGTGCCTCTGAAACAACTTTTGGGGATGTTGGCTCTTGTGTAACAACATCCTCTCCTTGGATTTCTCCTACAGCAACCTCATTTGCCAATTGTGAAGGTGTTGGTTCTTTTGTGGCAACCTCGTCCTAGATTTTAATCTCCCTATCTTCCTGATTGTCAACTGCAGCTTTGACAGGGAGATGCAAGGCTACTGGTTCTTGTGTATCAGAACCCTATTCTTCTATTTTTTCATGCTGCTTAGGTTGTGCTTGAGTTACTTCCATGTTTTCTGCACTATGGATTTGTTCTTCGAGAATTTTAGTATCCCCCGATGACTGTGATTGCATTTGTTCATCCTCTCCTAAATCCAAATCGGGGATCATATCCATCCTGAGATTTATTTCTTCTTACTGCATGAGAATCTCCACAGAAATTTATGGGGATGTTGGTTCTTGTGTGACAACATCCTGGTCAACTTCATCATTATCCTGCTGATGTGATTCCATTTCTATTAATTATGTGCCCTGAGATGGTTCAAGAGTCACATCATAGACTTCTTCGTTGAAATCAGGAATATTTTCAACATCTGGTTCTTCTACCCCAATTTGGGTGGAAACTTCAGCAAGAATACTTTGGGATGTTGGTTCTTGTGTATCATCACCCTATTTATCTACTACTTCCCTTTGCTGAAGTTTCTCTTGGGGAGCTTCACCATCCTTCCAATAAAATTGTCCTTCTTCTGCTAGCTGTGACTGTAATTGTTCATTTTTCCCCTTTTCTGTACCAGGGATCATTTATGCATCCCTCACTTCCACCTAAGGTGCTTCTTGTCCTTGTTCTTCCACAACTACTGGTACAGGTTGTTGTGTCACAAAGACACGAACTATGAATTTGTCCCTTGACTGGTTACATATTGATCCACACACAGGGCAGACCACGCTTTCTTCCTCCTCACCATCCTCAGCAGGAGGTGATCCTTCTAATTGGTCTGTAGCTTCAACCAGTGTGTGCAGCTTCCTTTATACCTGCTTTCTGCATGCTTCATTCCAATTTTCTAGTTCTTTCTGAAGTGTTTGTACTTCTTCTTTCAATAGACCATTTTCATACAAGAGTCCCTCAATTTGAGGTTCTTCTGCAACCAGTTCCTGTGGGGCATCATTTGCTTTGGGTCTCAGAATGGGGAATTCAATCTGTGCTTCTAGGGTTTCCCATATTTCCCGTGCTGCTTCAGCTGCTATAACTGACCTAGTTCTTTTTCTTCTTATTGGTAGTGATGCATGTACCTCTTCTTTTGATCTCCTTCTTTTCTTTCGTGGTGCAGGAATCTCCAAATTTGCAACTGATGTGGAAGGGATATCTTCTATCTCAGTGTTATCCTATTCTTCTTCAATCAGAGTTCCCCCCCATTCAGGGGAAGATTCAATGGTCAATACCTCTGCATTTTCTTCTATTATCATGGATATAACATCCTCAGCTTCAACTGTTGTAGCATCTAATGTTGCTCCAGATTCAGCCTCTGCTGTCAAAGCTTCCACATTATTTAATCTTTCCATAGGGTTTTCTCTTACGTTTTCCTCCAATTCCTCTGCTTGGTCATCTGACTGATCATCCAATCCAGTCTCATCTCCCCCCCCCCCAACTAAATTGGAGGGAATACAATCCTCCTATTGCTCCTCATCTCCCCCCAGCTCTACATTTGCATGCTCCTCTTGGATTTGAATATCCCCCAAGAGTACAGGTACTTCTACTTCTTCCTCTATTGGAACACCAGGTAAAAGGGAGGGTTCCTGGTTTATTTGAATTTGACCTGTGAATTGCTCCCAAGTTTGGTTCCTTTGAGCTAAGGCCCTTAAGATTATTAATTTGATTAGGCCATGGTGGGTAAGGGAGGAGTTTGGATGCTTGGTTGTTCTCACAAACCCCACCATATGGTGTAGGTCTTTAAATAGATAAAATAGAATATTCAATAAGGCCCTATGGCATAGATGAGACAATACAGGAAGTTTAGAATAATAAATAGTGCAATACCTACCTTCACAGGTGATATACGTTTTGAGGAAGACTGCTACTTGATCCCATGGCCAAGGCAGTGATTGTAACGCTATCCCTCACCTTGACTGATGAATTTGTTCCCCCTTTATCAGAAAATCCTAAACTACAGTAGCATTGGGGGTTCTTCAACAAAACTAGGGTCTTCCCACCTGAGGAAGGCTGGTAACTTCAGCCACTATTGCTTCAGAGACTTCTATATGTAACCCCCTAACCTCTGAGTGCGTTTCTGCAAGATTTAAGGCAAATTGTAGAGCTGTTTCTCGATGGAACCCATTCAAGCGTTGGAAGAATTCAGTCCATCCCGCAGCTTCAAAAATGGTGAAAACTTCAGAATTTCTTCTCAGTTCTCATGTATTTGGAGGTTCATGCCAAGCTAGGATACCCATGTTTGTTTGACTTTTGAATTCTTTATCAGCCCCACAGATTGTAGGTCCCGATAATGGAGGTTAAAGAACAAAGTATGCATGAACAGCTATGTTAGAATAATCAACCCATAGTATTTACCCACTTAGACATTATTTCATTTATTTTGTCTTATTTGCCTAGTCCATGAGTCCCACCATGTGCAAGTTCTCAATTGCCTATCCATAGAGGTCAAACTTGCCATTATTGACTCATGGAGCACTTTGGAAAGTCTTGGGAATCAAATCTGCTTTATTCCTGGCCTCCTAGGAGCCCTTCTTCTTTTTCTGCTTTGTTGACTGCTTTTCCAGTTTTTAAAGCACATAAGGAAAGCTAGACTAGGTGAGGTGAACTTGTTTTATTCCCCTTTCATCCTCCACTCTTTCCTCCATGCAAAAGCATGTATGAGTTGCCATTTGACCACTCTTTAGCTTGCCCATGCGCCCTTGCTAATTCGTGGGGTCCTTGATAGATTTGGGATCAGCTTTTTACACCTATGGGGGATTTGCCTATTTTGGGTAAGCCTGCTTTATGCTAGATTTGGATGCTTCCTTATGCATTCGATTTTCTCATGTATTATATATATTCAGCAGCCTATGTTATTACAGGGTTGGCTATTGTACACTCAGTTAATATAATTTTGTGTTACAGCTCCATATTCAGTCTCCATTGTTGATAATTTGCATGATCAATTGTTAATTGTTGTGAGTGAAATTAATCTACTGTAGGCCTTAATTTCTACATGGTATCAGAGCCATTGTAGGTTGTTACTCTCCTCCAAAAATTGTTTTGCAGGTTCGACATCAAGACTGGGAGCCTTCTACCGCAGCCG
>LPNX010138178.1:29994-47213 GCA_001517045.1 Pseudotsuga menziesii
AAGAGTGGAATTGAGTAAATTTAGAAAGTTAAAAGCATGGAAATGTTTGGAAAATTTATCCCAAATTAGGAAAGGTTGTAGTTATTGGATAAGCTTAAATGGCCATTACGACGTACGAGTGGACAGTTAATGGTATGTGGGTGTAATAATGGGCACAAAAAGGAAGGCATGATTACTTTTGTCAAATCTAGTTAACACTTAATCAAGTAGATAATCAGACCCATACCTTCGTAAATATGCTATGAATCATGACCCTTGAGGATAATAAAGCATGTGAAGTGCAACCATTTAAATTTGAACATCATTGCAGGCGCGCCATCATGATATTTTCTCCCGGTGGAACAAAACCATCTTGTTCATACTACTGGAAACATAATGAATGCTGTGAAGTAAGTCGGAATCGTTGGCAGCAGGAATTCTGGCCAGATCTGGAGGAGTCGCGAACCTAAATTATTTGAATATTGGGGAAGTCACAACCACAAGCCATAGAAAAATACGCCAGTTGGATGGAGTTGCGGCCATCGAAAAAGGTAAAAATAGACAAAATTCAATGGAGTCACAACTGCCGAAAAAGGTAAAAATAGGCCAAATTCAAACTGAGTCGCAGCTGCCAAAAAAGGTAAAAATGGGCAAGATTCAACGGAGTCACAGTTGCTGGAAAAGGTAAAAATGGGAAAGACTCAATGGAGTCGTAGCTGCATGGGATGAAAAAATGCATTATGTTACAATGTTGCAGCTACAGATAAATGGAAAAATAGACAAGGTTTTACGATGTTGCAGCTACGTAGAACGGGAAAAAGGACGTTAGTTTACGGTGTTGCAGCTGCATGGAATAGGAAAAAGGGTGTTATTTTACGGTGTTGCAGCTACGTGGAATGGGAAAAGGGAATTATTTACGGTGTTGCAGCTACGCAGAACAAGGAAAAAACATTTTTACGGTGTTGCAGCTATAGGTAAACAAAAAAAAGGCAATTTTTATAGGAATCGCAGCTGTGACTGACTGTTCACTATTTATTTTAAGGAGTTTTCTTCTGAATCAAGAAGTTACAAAAGGACACCCCTGGTTGTTAGGCCCGATCATGACCATTGCTCCTTAGGTACATCCCTGCACATATTCTTAAAAAAAACGGGTCAAGCGCAAAGGAAAAATAAAAATAATAATAAAAATATCAATTTATTTATGTACAAAAATTTATGTAAGATTTACAGCGATTGTCTAAATATTAACAGGGGCAGAGAAAGATTCCTGCCCTTGTTCTAACTGGTATTCTGGATTAGTTGCAATATGTGAAGTGAATGCATCCTTCAAAATGGGCTTGTGGTACAGTCACATCCTGTGACCATTAGCAAATAATGGTGCATGATTCTCATCAATGGTTACCAGGAGGGCTGTACCATTGTCAAATACTTTGTCTACTAGGTATGGGCCCAACCATCTTGTGCGTAACTTACCCTTGAAGACCCTTTTGAATCTTGGATCGTATAATAGTTCTCAGTCTCCTTCGTAGAATACTTTCTTTTTTGATGAATTGATCGTGCCAATTGGATCTCTATTGCTAAATTAATACTACTTGATCCACAAAAGCTAAATGTCTCTCATCAAGTACATTCAATTGATTCAATCTTCTCCTCTGGGCTTCAGTCACATCTTAGTTTACCTCCATAGTTGTCTTCAAGGTCTTGATTTTGAATTCAATGGGGAAGACATCACTTTTTCCATACACCAAGTCATAAGGAGAGAAACTTGTAGTATTGTGCCAAGTAGTACGATATGCTCACAATGCTTTCGAAAGTCTATCAGCCCAATCTCTACGATGGCTCCTGACTGTTTTGGTAATGATGGATTTAATAAATTT
Organism: Pseudotsuga menziesii; assembly: GCA_001517045.1. Classification (NCBI taxonomy): domain Eukaryota; kingdom Viridiplantae; phylum Streptophyta; class Pinopsida; order Pinales; family Pinaceae; genus Pseudotsuga; species Pseudotsuga menziesii. The sequence goes on from LPNX010138178.1 coordinate 31,851, forward strand.
GTTAGTGGTTTCCACTTGACCATTTTCCTGGGGATGGTATAGTGAAGCTATCCGATGTTGAATATGGTACTTCCGTAGAAAAGCTTCAAATTGATGCGATACAAACTGAGGTCCTCCATCAGTAACCATTTCCTTGGGTACTCCAAAATAGGTAAATATTTCACCATACATGAAATTGATTACAACCTGGTCATTGGATTTCACCAAAACCACAGCTTCTACCCATTTTGTCATGTAGTCGGTACAAACCAAGATGTATTCTTTCTGCCTGGAATGAGGGTTTATAGGGCCAACAAAATCTAAGGCCCATATGTCAAAAGGTCCAACCACCAACTGTGGTTGAAGAGGCATTTGATCTAATCTGTTAGGTTGGCACATCCTCTGGTAGCTATCACAAGATTGGACATACTTTTTTTCATCCTTGAAAAGTGTCTACTAATAGTAGCCCATTCTCAACACGTTATGACCTTTCCTCCTATCTGCAAAATGTCTCCCACTAGGCTCGTCATGGCAGGCCTTCAAAATATGGAATATTTCATCTTCTCTTGCACATATTCTGATCTCAAGATCAGGGCCTTTGTAGAAGAGATGACCACCTATCCAACATTACCTGGCACTTTGTTGAATGATTTTCCTCTTTTATCTTTTTGACAAATGTGCCAAAATCTTCCCTGCATCCAAGTAGTTAGCGACATATGCATACCAAGGGGAATAAGCTGAAACTGTAAATAAGTGTTCATCTGGAAAAGAGTCCTAAACTGGTAGATTATCATCACTATTAGTAAAATGAGATAATAAATCATTGACAACATTTTCTTTTCTGTGGAAATTGAACCCAAGTGATAGAACAATTGCACTCACAAAATTGCTAATCAAACATGCAAAATTACAAACAAAGGAGACTGAAATTGGAGCATAACACTAATCTGTATTGAATAAGTGTACAATAGCCAACCTTGTGAAGTAATAGTCTTCAGCAATATATAATTACATGAGATATTCAAATGCATAAGGATGCCATTCGAAATAGTAAAAAAGTAGGCTGACTAAATCTAGTCAAATCCCCCATAAGTGCATAAAGCAGTTTCCAAATCCACTTAGAGGCTAACGAACTGGAAAATTCAAGTAGGCAAGCTAATAAGGAATGGAAATACAACTCATAGATGATTTTATTAGGGGAAAAGGATGGAGGATGATGAGGGAAAAAAACAAGTCAACTACACCTAGTCTTGCTTTCCCTTTTGCCTTATTTCTCAATAAAACATGCAACTTAGCAAAAAACGAAGATATGCACTTTTGAGGATCTGGAATAAAGTAGACATGATAAATATGGTTTCTAGGAGGTTTCCCAAGCACTCCATGACTCATTTTTATCAAGTTTGACTTCTATTGCATGCGGAAGACTACTTGCATATAGTGGAATATAGGAAACTAGGCAAATAAGACAAAAATGGATTAATTAATGTCTAAGGTAGGTAATTATGGGTTGATTATTCTAACACCCCCCCTTAAGCATGAATTTATGAGTAAATATCAGAAAAATATAGGGCTTAGAAACCAGGCTTAGTCACCCTTTACATACTGCATGTCCATTTAACCAAGGAAAGAGGCAAAAACCCAGTGGAAAAATCCTCCCTTAAACATGGACAGTAAAACAGAATTTAAAAATCTTGTCATCAATCATGCTTCACATCATGATCAACAATCCCTAGTAGTGATTTGAGATTTTTGAATGTCTTCTCACAAAAAACTTTGGTGAAGATGTCTGCTACTTGTTCTGAAGACGCACAGAAGAGTAGGTGAATGGTGCCATCATGCACAAGCTATCTGATGTACCGCATATGGATCTCAATGTGTTTGGTTCTCTGTCTCTGAACTGGATCATAGTAAATTTGAATGGTGCTATGATTATCACAATAGATAATAGTTAAAAACCCTGATTCGAAGCCACACTCACCAAGTATCCCCTGCAACCATAAACATTGAGTTGTTGCATTTACAACTCCTCTCTACTCTGCTTCTATAGATGAGAGTGCTATGGCACTCTGTTTCTTGCTTGACCAGATGATTGGTCCTTCAGCAAGCATGAACACATATCCTAATGTTGAATTTTGATCTGTATTGTCACTTTCCCAATCACTATCAGTAAACCCAATCAAATCAAGATTAGATTTAGCTTTGTGGAAGATCCCATGAGTTCTTTTTCCCTGAACAAAGTTAAGGATCCTTTTGGTTGTTGTCCAATGGATCTCATGAAGCTGATCCATGTATCTTGAAGCCACACTTACTGCATAAGAAATACCATTTTGAGTGTGTGTAAGGTAAAGCAAACACCCAATCAACTACGTATATAGTGTATTATTTACCATAGGAGAAGAACCTGCTTCTTCAAGCTTAACTCCTGAAAGGAAGGGAGTTTTGCTTAGCTTGCAATATTTCATGTTGAACTTTTTCAGAAAATATAAAGTGTATTTGGACTGATGTACTTTCATTCCATGTTGGGATTGAGAAATTTCGAGACCCAAGAATTGGCTCAACAACCCCAAATCAGTCATAGAAAATGCATGGTTCATTGCATCCTTCAAGGAGGCGATCTCTTTCTTTGAACTTCCTGTAATCAGAAGGTCCTCTACATACAAGAAAATAATCATCAAAGAACCATGAATCAGCTTCAAATAAACATTATGATCATACTTGCATTGAACAAAACTCAATGACAACAGAAAGCCATCAATCTTGGCATACCAAGCCCTAGGGGCTTGCTTGAGCCCATACAATGATTTCTTTAACCTACACACAAAAGATGGATTAGAAACAAAACCTTGAGGTTGATGCATGTAAATATCTTTAGTAATATCTCCATTTAGGAAATCACAATTCACATCCATGTGATGTACCTTCCATTGCTTTGAAGCTGCAATGGCTAAGGCTAGCCTTATGGAGCCCATCTTTGTCACTGGTGCAAAGGTTTCATTGCAGTCAATACCATGTAACTATCAGTATCCCTTGGCTACCAATATTGAATTATATTTCAAAGTTGAACCATCAGCAGCAAACTTAGTTTTGAAAACCCACGTACATTGAACTAGCTTCCTCCCTGGGGGAAGATCAACCAGTTGCCAAGTGGCATTCTTCTGGAGTGAGCTGAATTCTTATTTCATGGTTGTTTTCCATATTGTATCATGTGCTTCATCTTTTTATGTATATGGGTTAGATTCAACCATCATATATCACTTCTCTGCAAGCAAAGGGTCTTTCATACACAGGGCACTCTCAAACTGAGATCTAGTCCTCCTAGGATCACTAGGATTTCCAGTTAGTTCCCCAGCTGCATGAATGGTATTTGATGCCCATTTTGGTCTTATAGGACTGTCATAATCTGTAATTAAATCATCATTACCAGACATATCAGAATCAGAAAACTCATTTGTCTCTCCACTTACATTCAATGGTTTTGGTGGTGAAGAAGACTCTCCAACTTCAACTGCTGCTAAAGGCTCTTCTTGGAACTGAACACTCATTTCAATGAAGGCTTTGTTTGTGCTCAATTTAATCAAATTGTACCCTTTTGAATCTTTAGAATACCCAACAAATAGGCACTCTTGTCTTTGGGGTTGCAAATCCTTTCTCTTTTCAGTTGGAATTCTAGCCCAAGCCTTTGAGCCAAAAATCCCGAAATGGGTCACATCTGGCTTGTACCCACTCCAAGATTTGAAAGGAGTCATACCATCAAGATTTTTATGAGGCACCCTATTATAGATATAGGATGCACAGTTTATAGCCTCGGCCCAAAACTTTGGTGGCAAAGTCTTAGCCTCCATCATACAGGTTGCCATCTCCTTTAGTGATCTGTTCTTCCTCTCAGCAACACCATTTTGCTGTGGTGTGTAAGGGATTGAACGCTGCTTCTAAATACCTACATATTTACAATATTGAATGAAATCAAACTTGACATACTCACCACCATTGTCATATCTGAGAATCTTGAGTCTCCTCCCAGACTGGTTTTCAAGCAAGGCCTTAAAGACTTTGAAGAGGTCAAAAACTTCACACTTGTGCTTTAGGAAGTAAACCCAACAATACCTAGAAAAGTCATCTATGAAGGTCAATTCATATTTGGCTTGACTCATTGACATATGAGAAAATGGACCAGCAACATCACTATGGATCAACTCAAGAGGTGCAGAGGTTCTCTCATGACTAGCTCTCTCAAATTTATGCTTTGGGTGTTTTCCTAGGATACAACCTTGACAGACTCCCTTCGAAAACTTAATCTTGGGTAACCCTATGACCATATATTTTTCACTAAGATAAAAAATATACTTATAGTTAAGATGGACAAATATTTCATGCCAAATATTGTTTGCCTCATTAGCATGAATCAGAAGAGCAGAAGGGTTTGAGTAGAGTAGAAAATGTGAAAACATGTATACCTTCGAAGTGTGATCTGCAACACCTTTTGAAATGAATTTACCATTTGAGATATCTGTGATCTCAACATCATAAGGGGAGAAGATGACCTTCTTTGGAGACCCTGTGTGAGTCATCTGATACACTGACAAGAGGTTAGAGGCAAGACCTAGAATATACAACACATTACTAAACTTACCATGGTCAAGATCAATCCTTCCTTTCCCCAAACTATCAGTGAGAGAGTCATCTCCCAACACTATTGGTGGACCTTTCAACATGTCAAGAGAGGAGAATGCCTCCTTGGTCGAAACCATATGTCTAGAAGCTCCAGATTCTATGATGAAGCTAGGTGAGCTTGATGTGCTAGTAACCAAAGCATGTACTCTCTCTCTGTCTTCTAAATTTGATCTTCCTTCCCTCTTCTTTGAGCAATCAAGAAGGGATATGTTATTCTTCTCCAGGAGTTGGGTCAACATGTCAATTTTCTTCTTCATGTAGGAGCTTTCAGGATGATAGCCCTTACTACAGTATGCGCACTTGCTCATTTTGTCATAACCCCAAAGTTTCACAAAAAATTAAAATTTTTAAGATAACATAAAATGTTTGAATACGTAGTTTACTAACTGCTAGCAGTTAGCAGAAAATGAAACAATCTAACGAATAGTATTAATTAGTTTCATATCATGATAACTAATACATCTTCCATTTCCGTAAAGTATAGAAGATAGATCTGCATTCAGATTTCTTTCAGCTTTACTAACAAGTTTACTTTTTGGCAAGTAGGTGAAATCTATCTTTGGAAAATTGGGCTTACTTAGCTTTATGCTAACGCATATGGACTGCTGATTCTTACAGGTTCAACAGGTAATGATCGATCAAGTAGAAGTTTAATTCATAAGTAGCAAGAAGTAAATTTTTTTGCATGTTAATATGCTAGTAAATAAACTGATTATTCTCAAGCGAGCTCTGATGAGGTAAAGTAATTTGTCCTCTATATTTTTTGTTTTCAAAACAATATTCAAAGTATAAATATAAAGATCGTTATTTTTATCCTATATAGCGAAGCAAGAGATATTTATAGTGATCTTAGAGCTCATGTTCTTTTTTTTACTTTAACTTCTATTTTATCATGCTTATAACACTAATGTTGCATTTAACTATATGGTCTTTTATTCATGGAAGTATTCCTGCCAATTTCGAAGGTAAAGTTGTTCAATAGAATGCATGTTTCTATCTCGTCTCTATCTTGCTAGCCATGGAAATTATTAAGTTGTTGTTTGCATGTGAAGATGCTAATCATCGAGTTTTGAACTTTAGCATTTGAATCATTGCTTTGATGCATGTATTCTTGTAACTATATACATTACCATATCATTTTATAATGTACCGATCTGATTGCCACTTGCATCCTGTAGAGATCTTACTACCTGGTAATTTCTATAATTACAAACCTTGTGCATGGTTTACTCCATAAATAAAACTACTATTGTGTTGACGCGCATATGTGACTATGAACGTAACGGGGAAGACAACCTAGACCGGGATCCTTAGAGCAGTTTCCAAGCTGTTTGGGATGGTTGTTTCCGACAGGTTTAAAGGCTCTGTTAGCCTGAAAGTCTAAAACTAAAACAAACCTATCGTTCTAGTTAATTAAATCTACCAAATTCCTACGAATGTACAAATCAAACTAGTTAACGAATGTGCAAATTAAACTAGTTAATCTATAATTAAATTAATCTATGAACTAAATCTATTCAATTAACCTAAATTATAATATAATGATCAAAAGTTAATTGAATATTAACATGTTGAAATAATTTCAACATTGCATTATTAACAAATATACATTAATTACAAAAATCAAAGACTAACCTAACAGCGGTATAAATATTCAATTCTGATTTAATGAACTGTTAATAACATAATGAACAGAAAAGAAAATGTGTTATTTTGCTGTAAGTTTGATCCTCATCAGAAGCAATTCAAATATTTAAACTGAAATCGAATTCTACTAATAAAACTACTGCATGAATACCCTTGATAATATTTAAAAAAATTTAAACATTAACAAAACCATACAGTAATCATTACATGTTATATAAGCAACGATATAAATTATCAACTACATAACATGATATATCAACAAAATAGAAACATTTAAAAGTCGATAATGATAAATAATATTTGCACAATTCTTTAAAGAAATTATAACAAATATTAATAATATAGAAACAGGTGACAAAACCGAGAGATATCACAAATCATATGCAAAGTATAAAAACTGTATACATATATTAAATATCACCAGTTTAAAGATTGTATCTGCCGACAGGAAGCTGTCTCCAGTTACAAAAGATCAAACCGCAGTCTTGTTATCTCTGTTCCCCCAAGCTATCGACCTCCACTAGCAGCGTCTCATTAGATATGGAAGATAAATCTCTCCTGGCACTGTTGAGCACTCCCAATACTTTCAGCAATCAGGCATTGAGATCCTCTTGAAGAAATAATTCTTCAAACAGAGCTCATCCCTGGCAGCAGTGTTTCTAGAGCTTTCAAAAGAGAAATCTTTAAAGCTGTAGCAGCTCCCCCCCCTCTGCAATAAAATTATTCTCTGCTTAAATAAACCACGATCAGAAGAAATGAAACCAAATTAAGCTCTGCACAGGCAAATTTCTGGAAAGACCAATTTCTTTGCCGGCCGCAACTACAAAATCGTGCTCAAAGGATCCCCAAAATCGCCTAGAATCCATCATTTTCTGGAAAAATACACCTGAGTAAAGCTAAATGGGTCCGATCTGAAGAAAACCCATGTGGCGGATTTTTTAGATTTGCCTCCATTTGCTCACAATGTGGCTCAGAAAATCGTCTGTCAGTTGAAAACGCGATTTTGTAACTGGCAACAATCCCGACAGTTTCTCTGTTTCTAACTGAGAACGAAATTCATAGCATGCATTTTCTTCATCTAATGATTCCAAAATCATAACAATCTCCCAAGTATCTGCACATGGAAAAACAAAAACCTATTAAAAGAAAGAAGTGTAAACAAAATTTAATCATGATAAAATAAACAACTTAACCAATGATCTTTCCAGCTCTTTTGGCGTTTTCAAAATTTACGATTTGTTTCAATATATGCAATTAAAACATTTCAGAATCTTCTGGATATTTTCTTTATTGTTAGTGGCAATATAATAATCCATAGATTCGCCTGTCATCTCTCAAATCTCTACAATATCGGAGAACAGATAGCTGGTTTAATATGAGGATCCCTTTGTGGATAAAACAAAATTCACAAATCTTTCCATTGAAATGATAGCCCCTTCAATCTTCATTGATAACCACGTGCCGTTATTCAAATAACCAGTGGATAAATCAAACAATAATAAAAAGGAAAAGTATGCTCATTTCTAAACCTTTAGAATGTTCACGTTGATTCCTGGTATTTTTGCAAAAATGATAAGAAAATAAAGCGTCAATTATACCTAATATTCTAAGTAAACATTAAAAAAAATCAAAGAACTTTATTTATACATTATATTCATACAAAATAATTAAAAGGTTTATTTATCTTGTATAAATAATATAAAAGAAATAAAGTCTATTACTTATAATGATACTTATTTTGATCTTTATTTATTCAACACTTTTAATAATGTAGCAAAGATAATAGGATGGGCTTAGTAAAACTCTTAACTTGAATGCATGGTCGTATCGTCCAATATCCATCGTTTCATGAATCAAAATTACCAAGTTGAATAATTGAATCAAAATTATCCATTTATAAGGTGCCAACAATACAATAATGAACCTTCCAATTTCAAAACCTTATCAATATTTATGATAACAAAATCACATAATCGAATGATAAATATTTGGATAAGAAATCACTACTAGGTTATGACAAATTATTAACACTTATCCACTCAAAATAATAATTTCAAAATAGTGATTTTGTCAACTAAACCATAGTTCACAAAGGTTTATTTAAAAACATTGAATTTCATGTTTTAGTAACTTCTGGAATGTCACCATTTCAGTAGCTGTCAGTTCTTTAGTTTTACCATATGAAATTCAAACATTTCATCAAAAATAAAATACAATTTTATTTGATGAAATAATGTTTTTTAAAGGCTGTTGGGTAGGGGCACAACATATTGTCATGTTTCCTCACTGATAACAAGTTGTAGTTGAAAATATTTACTATAGTAGATTACATTACTTAGAACTTCTAATCTAAGGTATTCATCAAGTGAGACAATATGACAAAGATTCTTATGCTACACTAGAACCAAGTATACATAAACAATCGCAAACTATTTTGTAAAATAATGATAGGAATCATTATTATTGTCATTAATAAGTTGATCCTACAAAACACTAATGTAAAAGCTTACATTAAAGTTAACCCTGTGATTGTTTGCATGATATGGTTAAATACTTTTTCTCCATAGTCCAATGATGAATATAAGTTATTAGCAATTGTAACTAATCTTAACAACCGATTGCAAATGATATGGTTGTAACTAATTTTAAGTCGATTGTAAAGTAAACATACAATTCATTATTTTTGAAATGTTATACTATGGTCGACTTGGTATTGTTCTTCAATGGCAAGGTCTCGCCATCCTTACTCTATGGTCAACGTTATATATATCATTGCTAATAATTGACACAAAGTTCACCCCAACGATTACAATGATATAGTTTTTACATTGTAATCAATGAATATATATATATACCTTCCACCGTCGATTACATAGTTGATTTGTTGATTATTTCAATAATGAAATAAATAATTTGGAATGCAGGTTGACTATAGTATAGACCCATGCATGGTTAAAAGATTAGGAGACCACGTGGTCTGTTCTCGTCCATGCACTGATGATTTAAAAGATTGGAAATCGTATTCACCGGTCATTTGTCTCCGAGGGTTTCGCTGGCCTGCGGGCTGCTCTGTGTTTTTTTTTTTCTTGGCGGCCATGAGAGGCTGCTCCTCTATTTGATTTCTCTGTGGCTTGTATTTGCTGTTGTTGTAGTTTCATTTTTCATTCCTCAGCTCCAAAACTTCATTGTTGTACCCTTACTACGTGAGTGGTTACTTTTTTATGTGTTTGGCTCTCGACCTATCCATAGTTTTCAATTTTGGTCCTTTCTTGGCTTATCATGGTGTGGTGATACTTAAGCTCGTTGACACCATCTCCACCCAGGTCGGTCTAGGGGTCGACTCTCCTCTGTGTACAATCCTAAGCTGGTGAAAGCTTCTTCGTTGCTTGAATCCTCTTCTTGTTCACAGGTAAGACCACTCAGTCCCTTATCATGACAATTTCTTGTTAAGTTATTAATACATTTTAGGGTTTTTAACTTAGAACTCTGCATCATTATAACTCTCTGTAATTGTGCTCTTTATAGGAACTAAGACAGCTCGAAACTTCAGTGAAGAGGAACAACAATGGTCGGCTCCCATGGACTCATGGCCCCAACCGGTAAGCCTTGTTTTCAACTGGGTTTTACCCTACTTGCAATGAGGGTTGTGGAAGGAGAAATAAATAGTGATTGGAAGCCTGTTTCGGTTTCTCATTAGTTAGGATATTTAATATAATGTCGCTTTCCCGTTTTAAGTGTAGACCCATGCTGTTATGCTGGGTAAAACTGGCCTTCGAGCCATGACATGTATTTGGTTTTTAAGTCAGGATTCAGCCTTATGGCCTGACAATGTATTACAGTTGGTTTTATAAAAAAGATTTTATTTATCTTGAGCTCTGTTTCACGATTGTTATGATTTCATGAACCTGTAAATAATGTTATTGTAAAATAGGTTTTTATTTCCTTCTTCTATTGAAAGTGAAGAAATTTACTGTTTATGTTAAGTTTATAAATAATAATATTAATATAAAGACTGTGGAACAGTCGTAATGGAAATTTATAAATTTTATTCTTATCAGTAAGTAAATAATTGTTAGGGTTTACTGGAAGTGAAACCCTTGTATAAGTGTATTCTTAAATTAATTATTATTTGAGCACAGTTTTCCTGTTTGCTTCTATTTCTCTTGTATAGGTGTATTGATGTTTATTAACATGTTTAAGAAGTATTTAAAATAAATGAGTTTATAAATATATTATAAAGTTTTAGACATAAGATTGTAATCAGTCTAGCTTAAAGTATTCTTATTTAATTTATTTACATAGTTATCAATGTATATGGTTAAAACTTATATAAATTAATTTATAGAAATATAAATGAAAAGTTAGGGTTTCGACCCTCACGTTTATCTTGCATAGATTATAAGCCCATTTATTAAATAAAAATAGTTTATAATAGGAAAATCTTAGTTTTATTTTATTTAATGTTTACATCTATACTTTTTTTTAATTTCTATTATGAAAATTATAGTTATTCAGAAATCTGTAAAGAATAGATGGTTAACCTTGGAACTCTGTTTATTTTGCATAGAATAAGGGTTTATATAAATAACCCTAATCTAGTTTATTTTTAAGTAATGGTTTAGAATTTACTAATTATTTTATAAGATATAATGTGTGGCTAATAACTGTTATCTTCTATAACTTCTATTTGTATCAGTATACTCTTACTGTAACTCTAGTGTAGTTACTATTTCTTTTCCTGCATTTTATTTAGTTATACTACTTCAAAACAACAAACACAAATGAACCATAACACTATTTTTCCTAATATTTAAAATATTGAAATAAATTTACTCTGCTATCTACAGATAAAAGATTCTATCTATTATTTTCATTCTCTTCAAAATTCTTTCATATACCTAAAACATTCTAACTATGCTAGAGTACAGCCTGGTTTACAGGTGGGAAAAAACACAGTGTAGAAATTTATTTTCAATCTATTTCATTAATTCTCTAAACCACTATAATTTCTATAAAAATCTAATAAGAATAATAACTCTAGCATTTCATCAACTCTGAACTTATAACATTCACATAGCAGTCAAACTAATATTTATTTAACTAATACAGTAAAATAAAATAACATAGAACCTGTTGAGGACAGACGACAACAGCTTTAGGAGGTCGTTCCTCCCTACCAATCTCATGGAGAGCGCTCAAACAACACTTCCTTAGGACCCCCAAGCCTGTTTCTGGTCTTCTTGGCTGAGAACTGGTGGAGAATGCAAACAGTAGAAGCCTCTGTCAACTGACTAATTCAATTCCTCAGTAAAACACTCTCCTCTCAGCAGTATAATCTTCAGTTTAAAAGCTACACCATATCAATCAACAGTTATCCCCTCAAACACTTTCCAAATTTCCCTTCCATTGAATTTCTCTGAATTACATTCATTCAACCTAAATGATCACTTCTATACAATGAGCAACCTCATCTCTCTTCAATGGGATTTTTTATAAAGATTGCCTAGGTCTTTTGGGTTAGTTTTCATTAACTAAGCCACCTGTTCTGATTCCACTTTATTGGGGAATCATGACCACAAATGTAGGGAAGTTGCCATCTGCAATAGTTGGAAGTGGTTTGAAGATGCTGCCACATGTCAGTTTTCTCTCCACCTAGTCCCATCCACCAATTTTACCAGTAAGCACTATTTTAACAACTCTCCTAAGTTGTTGTCTCCTCTTTTATTTATTTATAAATAAAATATTCAGAATTTACATTAAATATCCTTGACCCTACTGAGTCATCAATTACAACTTAGCATAAAATTTAACATATTGTCCTTAAATAATATAAAATTGTTTTTAAAAAATTGGGGTATGTGACAAACACACCCCCTTAAATTATAACATCGTCCTCAATGCTATTTATTCTTTGTCCTCAGAATTCTCCTAGAACAGAATTGGATATGCATCCTGCATATTACTTTCCAATTCCTAGATGGATTCCTCTAGAATAAGGTGATTCCATTGCACCTTCACCTAACCAATGGTGCGGTTTTGAAGTGTGATCTCTCTCCACCCGAGGATACAGTCCGGTACCACCAGAAAATCTCCTTCTGGTTCCACCTGTACATCATTCCAGTTAACAACATGAGTAGCATCATCAACATATTTCTTTAAAACATAAATGTGAAAAACATTATGAACTCTTAAATTCAGTGGTAATGCTAATTGATAAGCTACCTGTCCAATCCTGGACAGTATTTTAAATGGACCACAGTAACGAGGTGCTAGTTTGGCACAACTACCCCAACCTCGGAGAGATTTTTTTGGGTCTCACCTTGATGAATACATGTTCACCTACCTGAAACTCCTTTGGAGTTCTTTTAAGGTCTGCTTGACTTTTTTTGTCGATCTTGCGCAATTTTCAGATTACCTTGTACCTGCTTTACAATTTCTTCCATTTCTTTCAATAGTTCAAGACCTAATACTAATATGTCCACCGGATTACTCCAAGAGATAGGAGTGTTACACTTCCTTCCATACAAGATTTCGAAAGGACTAAATCTGGCTAAATCTTTATAATTATTATTATAAGCAAATTCTACCAAATGCAAATAATCCTCCCATTTAACTGGCTGATTTTTTACATACATTCTTAGTAAATATTCCAGTACTTGGTTTACTCTTTCAGTCTATCCATCAGTTTGAGGATGGAACAAAGTACTAAAATTTAGTGTAGTATTTAATCCTTTAAACAGATATTTCCAAAAGTTACCTATAAATTTAGGGTCTCTATCTGAGATTATAACTTTCGGTATCCCATGCAGTTGAAAAATTTGCTTTAGAAAGATATCAGCTATGTTTGTAGCTTTATATGTAGTTTTAACAGGTATAAAGTGAGCTGCTTTACTCAATTTGTCAACTACTACCATTATAGAATCATTTAAATTCTGATTTTTAGGCAGTCCAGTAACAAAATCAAGACTAATTATCTCCCATTTCCAGCTAGGAATGGGCAATGGCTGAAGTAATCCAGCTAGGTGTTGATGTTCAGTTTTTACCTACTGACATTCAAAACACCTAGCGATATATTCTGTCAGTTCGGTCTTCATGTTTGGCTAAAAATATTATTTTCTTAACATAGTTATAGTCTTCTGATAACCTGGATGGCCTTAGTATGGAGTTTTATGGATTTAATCTAAAATTAATAACCTAACTTTAGGTACATTTGGTACATACATTCTGTCTTTATACAATAAAAATCCTTTATCATTCAAGCTGTACACTTTACTTAAACTTTCTATTGGATATTCTTTCGTTTTTGCTTGTAAAATTTGGTAAATTTCATCTTGTTCTAACCCTACTTTAAGTTTTTCTTCCAGATCTATTGTATAAGTGCTTATAACTGTTGCAAAGTTCAACCATGCATTTCTACTTAATGCATTAGCAACTTTATTTTCTTTCCCTTTAATGTGCTAAATTTTGAAATCATACTCACTTAGAAAAGCTAGCCACCTAGCTTGTCTAGCATTCAGATTAGGCTAATCTAAAAGATATTTTAGTCCTTTATTATCGGTCATTAGAATAAATTTTCTTCCAATTAAATGATGATGCCACATCCTTAGAGCATGTATAATAGCAGCTAGTTCCAAATCATAAGTCACATAATTATTTTCATGAATTTTTAATTTCCTAGATTCATAAGCGATATCATGCCCTTCTTAAGTCAATACTCCGCCTAAACCGTCATTGTAGGCATCAGTACAGACTACAAAATCTTTATTTGGATCAGCTATTCTTAAAATAGGTGCGCTGGTTAATAAAACTTTTAACTTTTTAAAACTATCCTCACACTTCTGATTCCAATCAAATTTCTTTTCCTTCTTCTGCAAAGAAGTTATTGGATTTGCAATTCTTGAAAAACCTTCAGTAATAACCGGTAATTCCCATGAAGGACCGAACATCAGTTACATCTTTAGAAACTGGCCACTCTTCAATCACCTTTATCTTTTTGGGATCCACCGAAATTCCTTCCTTAGTCACCACATGTCCTAAGTACTGGATTTTATCCTTAAAGAAATCACATTTACTAAACTTTGCAAAGAGTTGATGATTTCATAACTCTTGCAAAACAATTTTTAAATGTTCCTTATGTTCTTCTTCAGCTTTCAAAATAGATTAATATGTCATCGATAAACACGACCACAAATTTGTCCAGATATTTATGCATTACATTGTTCATTAAACACATAAAAAAAACCGGGGTGTTAGTAAGCCCGAATGGCATGACGACAAACTCGTAAAGGCCATATCAAGTCCTAAAGGTTGTTTTAAAGATGTCTTCATCTTTAATCCTAACTTGGTGATATCCAGACCTTAAATCAATTTTAGAAAACACCGTGGCTCCACATAGTTGATCAAACAGATCATCTATGCGAGGCAACGGGTATCTATTTTTAATAGTCATCTTATTCAACTGACGGTAATCTATGCAAAGTCGCATAGTTTCATCCTTTTTCTTAACGAAGATGACAGGTGCTCCCCAGGGAGACACACTGGGTTATATATACTTCTTGTCAATAAGATCTTTTAATTGTGACTTTAGTTCATTAAGTTCAAGTATGTTCATTCGATAAGGGGCCTTTGAGATGGGTACTTCACTCGGTACCAGCTCAATGGTAAAATCTAGTTCCCTTTTCGGAGGTAGTCCCGAAATCTCTTCCGAAAATACATCTGCAAACTCTTTTAAAACTAGTATATCCTCCAATTTTAATTTATCTATACTATTTATATTTTCCTCATTAGTTACAGTTACTGCATAAGCCTTACAACCTTTCTTAACAGCTCTCTTAAGATACAGAGTAGAAATCTAACTTATGGTTGTTTTCCTAGGGATTCCCTTTACAGTTATTGATTTTTCATCATTATTTATACAAGTAAAGGTTTTATCATAACAGTTTAAGATCACCCTATGTTGCTCTAACATTAGAGGAATTTTGGGGTCTAAAATGGGCCTCCTAAGGAAAATAATAAAATAATAGTGAAAATAATAAAATAATGGTTAAAATAATAAAATAATATTAA
>LPNX010138178.1:47445-85787 GCA_001517045.1 Pseudotsuga menziesii
ATCCATGCCGATTAGTAGGTCGTAAGAAGCAAGAGGTAGTACATTAATCTTTACAAAAGTTTCAAATTGATCCATAAATACTGCACATTTCATTACAAAACAAGTTACCTTCCTTTTTGCACCAGTGGCTAACTGAACCAACCAAGAACTTTAAAAAATTTCAATAGGCAGCTTACATTTTTCTACCAATTCAGGTGAAATATAACTTAGACTAGCTCCTGGATCAATTAAAATAGCTATAGGGGTTTGGTTTATCTTACCTTCTACTTCCACCATGGAAGTTTGATAGTCTGCCTATCGATTCTCCAAGGCTACATTGATCCTAGGCATAGTCCTCGCTAAATCTCCAACAATCATCTCCTCCTATATTGTATGGATATTATTGACAGTATTTTTCTGATTAGGATAGACTGAGGCATAATGTGAGCCATTACACTCCCAACACTTTATGGGTTCTATGCGTTCAAAGTTCTTTGTGTAATTTCCATGATTACTAGCAGACTCTTTACCCTTTTAATTGTTCTGATTGCTTGGTGAATTATTCTTATTCCCTTGGAAATTCTTGTTAGGAAAATTTCTCGCCTTATTATTTTTTGAATTTCGATTGGGCACAAACTTCTTCTTCTTTTGATCATAATTATTATTATTCTTTTTGGCCTTCCAGTTGGCCATGCTCTCCTTTTTCCGGTTATGTTCATAATAGAAATTGGCTTTCCTCATAGATTCTTCTAGAGTTTTTGGATTGTCATACTCAATCCTATCCTTTATGTGATAAGGTAAACAACTGAGAAACCTCTATACCTTCGGTTTTTCATATACTAGGTATGGCACATACCTAAGGGTGGAAACGTGAAGTTGGGTAACACTTCCATGAGAATTGGGTGTCCAAACAACATAGCGAACGTTATTCGGCCGAACAATGAATTTATTCGACCGAATAATTATCATTATTTGGCTGAATAACTAATTCTTTATTCAGGAAAATAACATTAATGGTGAACCATTTAATTTGACAGAACGCATAGCCAGCCAGCAATTTTTACGGTCGTTTCCATACTTGTTCGATCGAATAATTATTCGGCCGAACAATTATTCGGCCAAACAATTATTTGACCGAACAATTATGGGGCCGAATAGTTGTTCAGTCGAATAATTGTTCGGCCACATAATTGTTTGGCCGAATAATGGTTCGACCAAATACTTATTTTGCATAAAAGGAAAGCTCCGGCCCCATTTTCATTGTTTTCTCCTACAGTCATTTGTCTTCATCCTGTCGTGTTTCTCCCGTCACCTGATTTGTTTGTTGTTTCCCTTCATCCCCATCAACATCACTGTTCCTCCTGATGTGTACATACTAGTTTCCTGTCGGCGTGGAGGTTTGTTCATGGAGGTCGGTTTGTGATGGTCTGTTCGCCATGGAGGTCGTGATGGTCTGTTTGATGTGGAGGCCAAACACCGTCTCGTTTCCTTTCAGCCATGAGGTCTATTTGTGTTGGTTTCTTCGTGATGGTTTGTTCGGCGTGGAGTTCTGTTCGGCATGGAGTTCTATTCATGGAGGACACTTCGTGGTGGTGTTTGTGGTCTTTTCTTGGAGGGTCTGTTTGTGGTTTGGTCTTGCTGTGCTCCCCTGTGTCAGGTAAATTTTTATGAAATTGCTTTTATAATTCAAAACTTTTAATATGTGATTTATCTCTTGTTGTAGTCAATGGCATTTGTTTTTCATTGTAATATTACAGAGTTAAAGTTTGCATATGTTAATTGGTATTGTATAAATCTTATAATTTTAATTTTAAGTAATATTTATATGTCGAAGGTAGTCGTAGATGAACTCTGTCCACATTTGGATAGAGTTCATCAACTCTATCCAAATGGATAGAGTTCATCAACTCTGTCCATTTGGACAGAGTTCATCAAATCTGTCCATTTGCACAGAGTCCATTTGGATAATTTTTTGTTAATTTTAATTATAAATTCTATGTTTTTAGAATTTGATATAATCTATTTTAATTAGAATGAAATATTTTTAACTTAAATTATATTTAATAATTTAAATAAAATGGAAGGAGTTGATGAACTCTTTCCATTTGGACAGAGTTGGTCAACACTCAAATGGACAATTCATGAACTCTGTCTAGATGGATAGAGTTGAAGAACTCTCTCCAAATGGACAGAGTTCCTCAACTCTGTCCACATGTGAATAGAGTAAATCAAATCTGTTCAAATAGACAAGACACTGGATTATACTTAGCAAAACATAGTTCATGCAGAGTTCAACAATTCTTTCCCTGATAACTTTACTTAGCAAAACGTATTTTAGTAGGTTTAATATAAATCATAAAAAAAACATTATTACACATAAAACATTAGATTTTTTTTATTATCGATCTGTTTGATCTTGTGTATTTTTAATCTAAATCATAAAAGAAACATATAACTTGTATAATGCTTATTAGTTATAATTTATACTTACTATTATATTAAGATATTGTGCATTTTTTATAATTTTAATCTAAGTTCATAGGTATAATAAGGAAGATATTTGTATTAAATCTGTCCATGGATAAAGTTGATTAACTCTGTTTACATGAAGTGATGAACTTAACCCTGTCCATGTGGATAGATTTGATGAACCCTATCCATGTGGACAGAGTTGATGAACTCTGTCCATGCAGAGTTCATCAACTTTGTCAGTGCAGAGTTCATCAACTTGGACTCTGATCATTTTACTTAGCATAAGGGATTTTTTCTATGATTTTATGGAATAATGAAAATATTTGTAGTTGAAATAAATAGTAGTTTTAATTTCATATTTGATGATATTGGTTCTATTAATTTTAAAAATCTAAAATACATCAAAAACATAGAGATTGATACGTTAACTTCTTATACATCCAACAATAGTGTAGCTATTTTCATTTTAAGAACTATTAGATAATATTAGGGACATTTAGGTCTTTATTAGAAAGGTAGTTTTAAAAATCTAAAACACATAAAAAACACAAAGATTGCTACATTAATTTTTCATACATCCAACAATAGTGTAGCTATTTTCATTTTAAGAACTATTAGATAATATGAGGGACATCTAGGTGATAGAAACTTAGTTTTTATAGTAGTTAGTTCTTTGAAGTTGAGGCATTAACATGCAGAGTTTGAATATGTTATGAGTTGATATATTAGATAATATTAAGGACATATAGGTCTTTATTAAAAACTTAGTTTTTTTAGTGGCTAGGTCTTTGAAGATGAGGAATTAACATGTAGAATTTGAACATGATATGAGTTGATTTCTGTAATCTTGTAGATATCATCTCAAATGAAAATAGATAATAAATTAACTATAATCATTTAAAGAACTATTAGATAATATTAGGGATATCTAGGTCCTTATTTAAATCTTAGTTTTTATAGTAGCTAGGTCTTTGAAGTTGATTAATTAACATGTAGAGATTGATATTTATGTAAACTTGTAGATATCATATCCAATGGAAAGAGAGAAGCCTTGAGACAGAAGTGTAGGTGGTCATCACATTTTTTGGGAGTTGGTGTCCGAAATAAAAATCAAAGATTATCGTGTTCACCTCTGGATTCAAGCTTATTGTATAGTTCACATTCATTTGATCATCAACATGGCGATAGTGGTAGAGATGATTCCTCCTTATCATATATGGTTGCAGTGTCATTGATATAAATAAGGGTCATTTATATTTATTTGTAGAGATGGGTCTTAGAGTATTTGGAGTTATAGATATGATTGATCAAATCTATGACTCCTATTACTCCTCGACCCATATCTACAAATCTACACATAACATTTAGAGGAAGCAAAAGTAGTAATGTTTTTACATGCTTCTTCTTCAAGGTATGTAATATTACCCAAATTGTTCTCTGATATATAAGTTTAATTAGTTTAAATAATTTTTTACGTATGTAAATTGCTTGTATATATGTTGAAGCTTGGGTCTCTTCAATCTTTCGAGGCAAAGGGAAGACTCCATTGGAGGATAGTGGTGGAATTGTAAGTTTAATATTTTATTTTAGTTTAAAATAGTTTAAATAGTTTGTAAGATTTATAAACTATTTTTATACATGTTGCAGTTTGGGTCTCCTCCACCTTTTAGAGGCAAAGAGAAGACTCCATTGAATGATAGAGAATTTGAGGTAATTTTGTTAATAATTGTATTGATCTTCTATATACTAGTTTAATGTTTTAATGTTTTGGTTTTAATTTAGAATTTTTTAAATAATTTATGATATTCATAATTTGTTTTTATACATGTTTCAGATTGTTATGAGTCCTAGGGAAGACCTTAGTAGAGGATAGTGGTGGACTTCTTTGATTCAGACATCGAGGAGCTTAATTTTAGGATTATACATATGTTCATGAATATTTTTTATTATTATATACATGTACATTGAACTTACATGTTCATGACTGTTTCTTTTTATTATATACATGTACATTGAACTCTAATGTTCATGAATGTTTTTTTGGATTATATACATACATACATTGATCTTAGATATTGTTTTTTGGATTATATACATGTATATGTAAAGGTGAGGAATGTTAGGAATGTTAGGAATGTTAAGAACGAATATGGAAAATGTATTAATGTTAGAAATGAATGTTAGGAAATGTTAGTAATGTTAGGAAGTTTTGATAGGTGCAAATATGTGAATGTTGAGAATTTTATGAATGTTAGGAATGTTAGGAAGTTTAGATAGGTGTAATTATATGAATGTATGTATTAGTAAATTTATGTATGTTTGTATATGTAACATATTTTTAGTGTTGAAGAGTTGAGAATTTTAGGAATGTTAGGACTGTTAGATGCAATCTAATGTTAGGAATCAATGTGGGGAATGTTAGCAATCAATGTTAGGAAATGTTAATAATGTTAGGAAGTTTTGATAGGCGTAAATATATGAATGTATGAGTGAATGTTAGGAATGTTAAGAAGTTTTGATAGGAATATTTTTTATTACTAAAGTAAAATTAGCAACTTGATTCCAAATTCTAATAAATTATAGCTCAATCCATAAATTTTCTAAGGTAACATTAGCAACTTGATTTTGAATTCTAATATTTTTTTATTACTAAGGTAACATTAGCAAATTGATTCTGAATTTTAATAAACTAAAGTTTAATCACTTCATGATAGCCAATATTAACATAAAATAAGAAATGATATAGTTAAAAACATCGCAATGGAATTATGTCCTCAATTATCCGTCCATGGTCATATTTGGACAGTTTCCATTTTTTTTTAAGTTTTTTTATTTATTTTTCTGAAACTTGTACCAATTTTATTCGAGATGCACATACTAAATGACTATACTGACAACATATAACATTAGGTTCATAATCTTGAAAGTAGACATAATTTTCAGTCATACGGGTCTGCTGCAAAAAATAGCCTTTTAAAATGATGAATCCTGTCTCGTATGTAAATCCGTTGTCATTGTAGTCCTCCAATAACTTCATTTTTCCTTCAGTGCATCGCATCAAATAATATTTTACATTTTCATTGTTGTCTAAAGGTGCAATCACAACGAAAATATCTCCAGTGCTAATTACAATTGGCGTTGAAGTTAAGTGAATTAAATTGACTATATAAACATAAGGTGATGGACAATATTAAACAATCAACAACATCATTGCCTTCTCTAACAAGATCTGAAATTCTATTGCCATCATATGATATTTTTATTTCTTTTGATTCTAACTCTTCTATGTTTGCTAGTGGCATTTTTCCTTTTGGATTAATCTCTGTGTGTTTCCAATGTTTTACGTAGTTGTTCGTTATGTTTTCACAAACTTATGTAGATTCAACATTTTCAGTGCAAATATGACAAAAACATGTTTGCTTTCTACTGTCAAATGCAAACACATTTTGGAAGGATTTTGTTTGAATAGAGTGAAGTTCTCTAGTCGCATGTATGGTGCTAGCCTCGTATGGTATTGATCTATCTATATCTTGGATCCCAACAAGCCGAAAAAACCTACACAATAAATGATAAATCACAAATGACAACTTTTAATGTCAGTGTACAAATATTTAATGTTAGTACATACATTTTTTAAAATTGACAATTAATATAAATTAAAAAAATAATGTACATACCTGCATACATCTTTTGATTGTTGACTACAATCATGGCTTAGATTTGATTTACACCATTGGACAAACTTTGCAGCTGAATGGAATCGTATAGAAGAATGGTTCATTTGCCATCTTCAAAGTGATCTTTTTACGCATGCTCCTGCACCATCATGTTCACCTTTTCCATGTCCAGTTTCAAAGAAATTCGAGCAATGTTTAATGTTCATTGCTTTATGAAATCGACATAACCAAAAAAATGATCGTGGAGATTTAAATTGTCCCGCACATCCATCCTACCATATCCAATGTTCATTGAATTTAACTTTACAACTTTTTAGTGAATCATATAAAATGTTTTCAATATAATGTTGAACAAAATGTGTATCATGTGTACGATCATCACTGATATAAAAGTGATATTCTTTAATCACATCTTGATTGTGACACGTGCTTTCAATGCCATCAACATCTTGTTAAGAATGTCTATATAGAACATGGACAAATATCGAAACTTGGTCAGAATGATAGTATTCACTTTGAATCCCTTTTTGTGTAGCAAATGTGTAGTTTTCTGCAAAATCAACTACAGACAAAATTGTCCTAGCTGAAAAATTTTCATGGGAATGTTTGAATTGAAGGTCTTGACATCATGCTCTATGTGAATGCTTGGTGTATTTTAAAATTTCACTTTCAAATTTCTTGAGAAAATCTGTCACACATATTTTATCTTCTCGCAATTCAATTCTTTTGGAATGTGCATCACTAGAACTTGTAAAATAATTGTAGTATTCATATCTTCTCCAATCAACGGTTACATTTGAAAGTAACTATTCATTATCAATAGGGTATTTATTGTGGAATAAAACAAGATTTCCACAACCATGACAATATTTTCCATTGACACATTTTTTATTATAAAATACTTCATCGTGATTTCTCTCACATAGGGTTTGAGATATGAATTCACGTACTGTGGGTGGAGGTGGTGAATTTGTCCAAAACATTTTACCAAATTCAAGAAACGTGTCATAATATAATTGAAATTGCACATGATAATGACAACAACATGTGTCATGTATAGTAATAGGTCTAACATACCATGGTTTTTGTTGCACAAATGTAGTGATCGACATATTAATTCCACGATGATCTTCCTTGAATTTATTGAACAATTGTACTTGTGTCATTTCCATTATATGTTTTGGATGGATTTCATATACATTTCATGATACTCTTTGGTGTATCACGTCCCTTCAATTTGGTGAAACTCGAGCATGTTCCAACCAATATTTCTGTACAATATCTTTAACACCTTCTCCCATTATATCTTTGTAAGATTGTCTACAAATAATTGCCCAGCAAGCAAGTTCATCATTTTCATCTATATGCATTCTGAATTTGGTATGTTTGTATAATGTTTTTTCTTGAGGTTCCAATTGCTTGTGCTAGTTGTGTTCTCAAACATTTTTGTTTAGTACTAGCTGAAACAATTGCTGTCTAAATTGCTCTACGTGCAGCACTGGTATCTTTCTTTCTGGATTTTTCAAATTTTTTTATTGCATCACCTATATTTTCTATCACATTATGTTTCAGTTTCGACTCTTTTGTCGCCTTGTGAATACCTATTAATGACGTAGCACCTTCTAACCTCTTGGACACCAATAAACATCTCAAAATTTGTGCTTGTCCTGCTATTGAACAATCCTTGAGAATATCATCATAAATTTTTGTAGCACGATATCGTGCAACATGTATGGGTAATTTTTCTCCATATTTGTCGCAATCAATGTCTTCTAACATTTCGTCATCAATGGTGAAAGTACCTATACATCAAATTAAATTAAATTTAACATATGTCCAAAAATACAATTCATTATAAAAAATGAATTTCGAAAATACATGATATATACATACCAGGTCCAATTTCTGGATCTTGGTTTTGATCTTCAATATTGACTTCATCAACATTAACATGTAAATCACTATTTAATTCTTCAACAATGGTCTCTTCAACATCCATTTGTTCTTTTTGTACCCTATTTTCAATTTCCATTTCATCAACAGTGTCATGTAAATATGTTCTTATATCTTCATTTATTTCTTCCATTTCTGCAACCCTTACTCTTTTGGCATTATTTCTGAGTTTTTGTTTTTTCCCTATTAGCATTGTCACCATGTTTACGATCATTTTTTTTATGGTTTCTTTTATTTCCCATGATTGCTTAATCTCCTTTTGAAAAACCCTTGGAAAAAAATAAGAATACCTTGTAAAGAAATGTTCTTTGTAAAACAATTGGAAAAAAAAAACTCTTTGAAAAAAAAACTTATTTGAAAAAACAACTTATATAAATATTTTGGAAAAAAAAACTTTTTGCAAATAAACTCTTTGGAAAACACCCATTGCAAAGAACCTACTTTGCAAAAATACCTTGGAAAAAAAACTCTTTGGAAAAAAACCCATTGCAAACAAATAACCTACTTTGGAAAAATATCTTGGAAAAATACTCTATGAGAAAACTTCTTGCAAACAAATAACTTCTTTTCAAAATTACTTTAGAACACAAAATCTTTGGCAAAAATTCCTTAGGAAAAACCTCTTTGAATGTACCCCTGGAAAATAAATAAGAGGAAAAATACCTTCTAAAAACCCTTTGGCAAAAGAAATCTCCTCTAAAAACTCCTTCAAAAAAACTTTTACTTATAAGAAATGAAGAGGTGAGAAAAAAATGAGGATATTTTGTTTCACTTATACGAAATGAAGAGGTGCGAAAATAATGAGGCTCTTTCGTTTTACTTATAAGAAATGAAGAGGTGCGAAAATAGTGAGGCTCTTTCGTTTTACTTATACGATTATTTTTTCCGGCTAACGAATTTTTTTTTTGCACTTAGTTTTTTGGCCGAACAACCTTGTTTGTAATGTCTCCCTTACGGAAAAACATTGTTCGACCGAATAACCTCTGAAAGCTGTAACCTGCACAGTTTTCAGGTTTCTCCATTTTTGGAAGGTAAAATGGATGCCTTACACTACAAATCGACTGTCAGACTTTATACCTTTAGTTTCGTCATTAAATCTACTTTTCGTAGTTATAGATTTTGTTGTGTATAGGTGAGATCCGATATTTTTATTTTTTTTGTTTCTTAACATGTGTCGAGTTTAGCTTCATCTCTTTCAAAATGCGGTGAAATGAAAAATATTATAACTTTAAAAATACACCACCAAAAAAATTGAAACAAGTATGGTGCACTTAATTGGAGTGTCTACTTCAAAAGGGTATTCGTAGATTTTTAAGTTCTATAGTCAATTGAGAGAAAAGTGGCGCAACCAAAAACATGTTTAAAACCGACAAGGTTTTCCCATTGATCGAATTCAAAAAAATTATTATAATTAGTATATAGATCCGTTGGTTACAAAGTGATAGTCATCGCAATAGTATATTGTGTGTATATTGTCATACCATATTTTTTTTTTAAACATGACTTTAACAATGATTTTATGGGTGCAACCAAACATGACTATTTTTTAGTCCTTTTATTTTATAAGGACGCACTGCCAAACATTTTCCGAAATGACATATTAAATCTCGATAAAAAAAATTCAAAAAATTATGAATAGAAAGCTAACATAATTCTCTAAAATTTTTGTTTTTACTTGAAAGTGAAATTCTAAACGAAAATATCACTTTTGTTCGCCCAAAGTTGAAAAACATGAAAAAATCAAATTTATTTTCTCATAAGACCCCCCAAAATAGACACCCATCTTCATGGATTCACCCCTAAGCAGACTTAAAAACTTGTTGTTAAAATATTTCATAGTCATTGTACCTAGTTTAATCTCATAGAATTCTTTTGCTCTTTCTTCATAGTACTGCTCAGATAAAAATTTATTTTTAATGTACTTCTTGAAGGTACTCCAATTTACATTCTTTTTTCTTATTCCTTTCACTCTCTTTAAATATTGCCACCATATATTAGCTTTCCCTGAAATATTATAGATAGCCATTCTAGCCTTTAATTGATTAGAATAGTTATAAATCTGGAAGTACTTTTTCATCCCAGATAACCAGGATTCCGCTTCCTCCCCCTTCTCAGTTTCTCCATTAAATGTTGGCGGTTTAATCTTTTTAAACTCCCCAGAAATTTCCTCATAAGGTTTATATTTTCTCTTTTTAGTATAATGGTTGTCATCACTACTATCACTAGTGGAATGAAAATTACGTTGATCACCAAATACTTCTGAAGATGAGCTGCTTTCATTTTTAGTTTGTTTAGCCTTTTTATACTTATGTTGGTAACTTATATCTTTTGAATCAGCTCTTTCAACCCTTCCCTCAGCATGAAATATTTCTATTAGGATTTGATTCAGCTCCTCCTGATCTCTCAGAATCCTCTCATTTTCCTTTTTAACAGATTCCATTTCAGATTTTAATTCTTTTATTGTTTGTAAAAGTTATGAGGAATTAGTGGTTATGTCTTCCTGTATAGGTTCTCTTTGTAATTTTTCTTGTTCAGTAAAGGGAGATTCCTCTTCTGCATATTCCTCCAGTCTTTCCATACCTGTTGTTAAACTCAGAAACAAATTTCTCTGTTGAATAACATTAAAAGAAAACAACATCAGCAAAATGATTTAATGTAACGTCCCCAACCCTCCGACCGGTGAAGAGGACACTACGATACATCAAATCATCTGGGCATCTAGCCCCATGAACATGAACATACATACATATAATGCTGAAGCAATATACTTAAAAACATAAAACATACTACGAAGCATAATCATTCATATACACAATGGAAGCAAAACATCCCAATCAGTATTCAACATGTACATCATCATTTATCAATGGTAAATATGAATTCAGACATAAGTTAGGTAAGAATACTTATATTTTAAGGAACTTGTTCTACAACCAGCTACGTCGCTGCAACGTTCCACCCAACCATAGGCCCATGTGCTCTTTAATCTCTCAGCAACACTGCCACCCCCAATTCGGGCATGATTCCCCAAGGAATAAGGAACTAGCAGGCTTACACATAGCCAAGGATGACAACACAACAAGGATACATAGTTCATCCAAGCCAATACAGTTGGGTTTATCAGGCGAACAATAGACCAGCCAAGCCAACCAAGTTGGGTTTATCAGGCCATCCAGGAGCTGGGAAAGGCTAAATGCTAAGCTGGTGAGCTCATTGAAGATCTACGTACACCTACACAAGAACTAGCCTAACTTCTAGGACACCCACACACACTCAACACAAGGAAATCATCCCTTTCTCTGCAACGCAGCCCCTCAGGCCCTGATCTCCCTTCCAGTGCTATTCAGGGGTTGTAGAGAAGAAATCTGGCCACTAGCTCTATTTGTGTGGTTCCCAAACCACCAGGTTTATCAAGCACATTGGGCCCTCATTCACCACTCCAATGCAGTCCGAGGACAAAACCATTGTGTGCATGTAGTAACCCAGCTATTAAATCTTACACAAGGAAAGAACAACTCCCTGAATTGTTCTTGGCCCTATCATGGCCAAAACAATTTCACGGCAACCTACATCAGCCCAAATCACAAGGGAAAATGCAGCCGACAAAAATTGTAGGTACTCACAGCAATCTACAGTCGATACCACCATAAAAATGGAAAACACGGTCAATACAAATGTGGAGGAGACTATAGCTGGGGATCAATGAGGAAAACACAGCCATGATCTCTGAAGGAAGGACAGGGCAATACACAGTCTGATCATACCAAGGGAAAAACGATCCTCTGCGTGAATGGAGGGAAGAACATAACCATAGAACAAAAATCATTGTGAGAGAGGGAAGGGAAAACCCCCACATAATGGATTGTAATACATTTTATCTCTACTATGCATGAGTAAAACGAACAGCCCACGATCTGAGAGAGTGGACATAACGGTCATCATCCAAAACAACGCATGAGGAGACCACTCCCAGCCCGTGCATGACTGATCCCACTGTGAAGGTGCGTGGGGGAAATCCTGCCACCCACCCCTACCCAGCATTAACTACCTCAACTAAAACATGGGTTTAAGGTTTGACACATGGATTTTCCCCATGGGGTCCAAGTTTAGAAATCCCCCCCTTAACCTTAGGAAATCAATCCCTTTTCAATATGGTTGCAGTGAACATAGCTGGTTGGGTTCATTTAATTAAAATGCGCATTTACATGATGCCATAATTTAATACATGTCGTATGTTTCGATATGTCCTCGGTGACAATTCCAATCCAAACATAACATAACCAAATCGATGGTGGGGCCTTTGCCTTTAGCCCCGCACAATGATTATATACAATATATGTATCATGTTTATTTAATGCATTGTGGTCAAAATCAGGGTGTTACATTCCCCTCCCCCTTCAATAGCATTGTCCTCAGTGCTTTACAAAATTTGAACAAAATGCTACACTGGTAACCCCTCAGTGTTCCACATAATTGAACAAAAATGGATGTGCCAATCGCATGGAATCCTCCAGCTCTCACGTAGCCTCTTCAGGACTGTAGTGCTCCCATTGCACATTTACCTATCCTATGGCTCGGATCTGGAGCATTGTGACCTTCCTATAGAGGATACTCATTGGCTCAATTCGAAACTCTCCCTCAGGTTCCACCTGAATCACATCCCAATTTATCACATGGTTAGGATCATGTACATATTTCT
Source organism: Pseudotsuga menziesii (assembly GCA_001517045.1). Taxonomy (NCBI): domain Eukaryota; kingdom Viridiplantae; phylum Streptophyta; class Pinopsida; order Pinales; family Pinaceae; genus Pseudotsuga; species Pseudotsuga menziesii. The sequence continues at coordinate 60,226 of LPNX010138178.1, forward strand.
TAAGCAAAGAAACATGAAAAACATTATGAGCTCTAGTACTAGCAGGTAATCCAAGTCTATATGCAACATGCCCTATTCTCTGGAGCACTTCAAACAGCCCACAATATCTTGGTGATAGCTTGGCACAACTTCCAAGATTCAAGGAAATCTTTTTTTCCCTCACTCTAAGGTAGACATGATCCCCAACACTAAACTCTGTATTCATCCTATGCTTATCTGCATAGTTGTTTTGTCTGTCATGTGTTGCTTTCATATTCTGACTGGTCTTTACAACCTCATACTCCATTTCCTTGAGCAATTCTGGTCCAAGCACAACCCTGTTCACTGGATTATCCCAAGTCACTGGTGTCCTACACCTTCTTCTATACAAAGCTTCATATGGAATTATCCCCAAGGATGCCTGATGTCCATTGTTATAATCAAACTCTACCAAGTGCAAATAATCTTCCCACTTGGTTGGTTTGTCCATCACATACATGTGAAGCATATTTTCAAGCACCTGATTAACTCTTTCTGTCAGCCCATCTGTCTACAGATGGTAGACAGTGCTGAAGTTTAGCTTTGTACCCAAATCTGCAAACAACCCCTTCCAAAAATTGGAAGTAAACTTGACATCTCTGTCAGAAACTATGGCTTTCGGCAATCCATGCAATTTGAAAATATCCTTCATGAATATCTTTGCAATGTCATCGGTCTTATGCATAGACTTCATCAGTATAAAATGTGCTTCTTTTGTCAACTTGTCTACTACAACCACGATGGAATCATGTTGTCTCCAAGTCATCGGCAATCCTGTAATAAAATCCATAGAAATAACTTCCCATTTTCATTCCGGAACTGGAAAAGGCTGCAACATGCCCGCTGGATGTTGATGCTCAACCTTTACCTGTTGACATTTTATGCACCTTGAAATGTATTCATCCATGCTCTTTTTCATTCCTGGCCAAAAGTACTCCTTTCCAGCTGTAGCAATTGTCTTCTGATATCCCGGGTGACCAGAATACGGAGCTTGATGGATTTCATCCATAACAACTCTCCTCAAATTTGCTACACTTGGAATATAAATTCCACCTTTATAAGTGAGAAGTCCATCTTCTCAAGGCTTTGTTGTTGCAATTTGTCTTTTACTTGCTCATACAATTCATCTCTGGCAACATGATTAACAATCTACTACCTCAAATCTGATTAGCAAATACTAAGAGATGCCACATGCATTTCTTGCATCTTCCTGCTGAGCGCATCAGCTACCTTATTCTTTTTTCCCTTTATGTGCTTGATCTCAAAATCAAACTCACATAAAAATTCCAGCCATCTCGCTTGTCTAGCATTCAGAGTAGGCTGATCAAATAGATACTTCTGACCACAATGGTCTATTCTGAGTTCAAATATCCTACCCATCAACTAATGCCTCCACATCTTGAGAGCATGTATTATTGCTACAAATTCTAGGTCATGAGTGGCATAGTTCCTCTCATGCTCTTTTAGCTTTCTTGACTCATAGCATATCACGTGGTTGTCTTGCATAAGGACTCGTCCCAGCCCTTGTCTGCATGTATCGGTACATACCACAAAATCTTTCTCTAGATCTACAACTTTCAATAAGGGTGCATTGGTGAGAAGATTCTTCAACCACGGGAAGCTTTCTTCACACTTTGAGGTACATTCAAACTTTATCCCCTTCTTTTGCAAAGAAGTGATGGCATGTGCAAATTTGGAAAATCTCTCAATGAATCTCCTATAGTATCCTGGAAGTCCCATAAAAGATCTTACATCCATCACATTTCTTGGAGTACGCCAATTCATAATGGCTTCAATCTTCTCCGGGTCCACATATATACCCTCTTCTGAGATAATGTGACCCAAGTACTGAATTCTATCTCTGTAGAAGTCACACTTGCTTAGTTTTACATATAGTTGATGCTCCTTGAGCAATTGCAATGTCAATCTCAAATGCTCTTCATGCTCTTCCTCATTCTTAGAATAAACAAGAATATAGTCAAGGAAATCAAGAACAAACTTTTCCAAATACCCGCTGAAGACACTGTTCATAAGGCACATAAATGTACCTGGTGCATTTGTGAGGCCAAATGGTACCACTACAAACTCATATTGCCCATACCTTGTCCTGAAGGTTGTCTTATGAATTTCTTCATCCTTGATTCTCACCTGATGGTAACCAGACCTCAAGTCAATCTTGGAAAATACCTTTTCTCCTCTCATTTGATCAAAGAGGTCATCAATCCTAGGCAAAGTATATTTATTCTTCATAGTAACCTTGTTCAACTGTCTGTAATCAATACATAACCTGAGTGTACCATCTTTCTTCTTGACAAACAGAACCGGTGCTCCCCAAGGAGACACACTCGGCCTAATATACTTCTTTTCCAACAACTCTTGCAGTTGCATATTCAACTCTAGCATCTCCAATGTACTCATCCTGTAGGGTGTCTTGGACATTGGTGCTGCTCCTGGCACAAGTTCAATGGTGAAATCAATGTCCCTCTTTGGAGGAATCCCTGGAATCTCATCAGGAAATACATCGTTGAATTCCTGTAACACTTGATAGTCCTCCAACCTAGGAGTTTCATCTCTTGTTGGTTCCAGAATATGAGCTACATACAACTGGCAACCTTTCCTACAGAACTTCTTCAACTGCATTGCTGAAAGTTGTCTTACTGAAATTACCTTTGGAATACCTTTCACAGCTACTGGGTTTCCTTCTTCATCCATGCATTCAAAAGTCTTGTTATAACAGTCAAGCTCCACTCTATGAGCCTCTAACCAATCCATTCCAATGAGAACATCATAGGAACAAAGTGGTAGAACATTCATATCTACATAAGTGATCAATCCATTCATAACCAATGGACACTTCTCTACCACTTCACTGACCTTTTTCTTAGTCCTAGTGGCTAGCTGAACTAACCAAGATTTCCTATGCTTTACTTTCTTAAAAGCACAAATATCCACTACTCTAAGAGTGATGTAACTGTGAGAAGAACCAAGGTCAATCAAAATAGAAACAGATTGTTCAACAATCTTACCTGCAACTTCAACCATAGTTGACTGGTGATCTGCCTGGCGGTCCTCCAGTGCTGCATAAATTCTAGGGGCTTCCCTTGCCACTTGACCCATTGTTTCTGCTTCCTAAATGTTATAAGTTGGCCTTGCACTTTCATTCTCAAGTGGACAATATCTATGCAAGTGGGGTCCTTCACATTTCCAACATTTGAGTGGACCTTTATTCTAATGTGGATCTTTAGGCTTTCCACCTTTCACTCCAAATTGATTACTCACAGCTTGGGATGGCTACTTCTGCTGGTTCCTGCATCTAGAAGGTTTGAAACCCTTCTTTCTTTGGTCAAACTTCTCATTCTTCTTGTCCTTCTAGGCCTTATGGTAATCAGGTTTACCTTTTCTTTGCTCATAGCAATACTTAGCCTTCTTTATTACTTCTTCAAGAGTTCTAGGTTCATAAAACTCAATTCTATCTTTGTAAGACTAAAGCAATCTACTAAGAAACCACTGGACCTTCACTTTTTCATCTCTGGTGTATCGGACATACCTCAACAATTCCAAGAACTTATTTGCATATTCATCCATGGTCTACTATCCCAATCTCAGCTCATGGAACTCCTTAATCTTGTCATCATAATACCTGTCAGAGAGGTATTTCTGCCTAAAATACTTCTTGAACTATTTCCACTTCAGCCTCCTTTCATTGATCTTCTTTACTTGCTTGAAGTGTTCCCACCAAATGGATGCTCTTCCATTCAGATTGAATATGGCAACTCTTGCCTTCATGTTTCCTGAATAGTCTTGCACTTGAAATTACTTCTTTATCCCAAGAAGCCAAGCTTCAGCCTCTTGTCCAGTCTTTATCTCACCATCAAATGTAGGAGGTTTATCTTTCTTAAATTCATCCCGAGAGCGATCCCTATGGTGCCTTCTTATTTTCTTTTTACGAGAAGATGAACTTGTATCTCCACTGGATTCTTCAGAATCAGATGATCCACTGGAATTCCTTCTCCTTCTCCTAGTACTTCTATTACTACCTTCTCATCTTGTTGTACCTCATCCAGAGTCTATCTTTCTCTGCAAATATGTGAAATTATGCAACATGGCAGCATTCAACTGATGCTGCTCTTCTTGGGCGTTAATCAAGCTTCTCATGGTGGCTGCAAAATCTAATGGTGTCTCTTGGAATCTTCTTCCATTAGACTCTATGTCATCGTTTCCATTATGGACATTTTCTCCCATGGCATCTCTTGCACGCTCGTAAGAATCCCGAGCATCATATCCATCATGGGTTCTCATGACTGAACCACCTCTTGCTTTACCACACTGTTCTTCCTAGAATACTACTCTTTGAGGTGTCTATAATTCTGCAAAAATGTTAGTATCAAACTGTTAGATGCATATCATTGATGTAAATCAGAACTTCTTACCTTCCTCTTCTGGAAATTCATAAAACAACAATTTTGCTAAAACACAAAATTTTCTCTCTCTCTTATTCAGCCCTGTAATCCACTACCAGTCTGCTGAAAATCCACTGAAACAGTTGGAATTTGGTGAGAAAAATTCCACTTTGAAAAACCCAAAATTTCCTTCTCCTCATTGGGTCTCTTCCCCACTAACCTTCCAGCGTTTCGGTGAGCAAATTGTCTAAACTTCTGATCTGCATCGGTGATGCCAAGGACTGCTCATCGGGTCCTTTTCTCACTAACCTTTCGGCGTTTCGACAGCTAAAACGTCTAATTTTATCCACTGTATTACGCCTGTAGTGGTCTAATACTCCAAGTTTTATCACCGATTCACTTGTCTAATTTCCTCCGCCGTATCGGGTCCGTAGTGATTTATCACTATGAACTTCATCGGCGATTGAGACCGTTAAGTCTTATCGCATTGGCAAGAAAATCGACTAACCACTGCATCGGCAGTTGGGCACTCTATGCATCAGGTGGCTAGTTGTCTCGGCTTCCACAACGGTGGCCATCAAACCTTCTATAGTTTCCATGGATCACAACTTTGTCGGCGGTCAGAGCGACTAGTCTGTGTGGCATCGGTGCTAAGATGCACTTCTCGTCAAGTGAGTATTTAAGTAGGAAGCCGTAACTGTAGGTGGTACTCCCATTGTGGTCTCCATAGACCTTTTACCCCATCGGCAGCTTCATCCTCTACCTGTCGACGATTGGATCCATTATTTCATCGGACGGGTAGTCTCTTAGGCGGCCGCAACGGCGTTTCATCATTGTTTAACCCTTTTTCGATCGACTGTCTAATCCACTAATCATTTTCGATCAGCGATCTGAAGCACAACTATTACAGCATCGACAGTCGGAACCTTTATCCATCGGAGGATTAGTGCTCTCTACTTCCGCAATGGCGGCGCACAATCCAATAATTCCTTTCTATGTTCATCGGCGACCAATACCACTAACTTTTTCCAATGGCCGACAAACACTTAGAAAATTTTTGAAAATTTCTCCCTTGCATCGGCTCTTCCTTCATCTAATGATCGCCGATCAACTTCACTAATCCTTGACGATCCCAACAACTATTCATCGACGATCCCAACCACTATTCTTTTTCGATCACCGATGATCTTGTTCCTTAGAAAAAAAAATTCAAAAAAGTTCTTCCTTGTCTTCCGCCACATCGGCCGTCAAAACCACTATCCTCTGCAGCATCAGCGGTCAGGGACTCTATCCATCAGAAGGATAGTCCTCTAGCCTTCCACAATGGTGGTGCAAAATCAGCTAATAATTTTCAATGTAGCAGTCAAACTTTTCTCTTTCCTCCGTCGCATTGGCAACTTAATCATCTAAACATCGGCGATGCGATCAAGTAATCATTGCTGATCGCCGATGATTTCACTACTTTGAATTTTTTTCCAAAATTCCTCTCCTTCGTCGATCAATCTACTATCCTCCGCCGACATGTCATCAGCGATTCCTTCAACTAAGTGGCACCGATCACCGATGGTCGGCGTTGGGTGGTCCTCAGACTAATTCTTCCACTGTGTTGAAGGACCTTTGCTCTTAGTCCTCCGATGAGCCGATGGCCAATGAACACAAATCTTTCCGCAATTTTCTTCTGACTACCATCCATCAGGTGACCTTTAGACTATCTCTTCCGCTGCATCGAAAGAACTTCTCACTAATTTTTTCGATGAGCGAACAATTCTAGCACTTAGAAAATTTATGAATTTTCCTATCATTCACCCATTTCCTCCTGGTTTCTTCTGGGCAGTAGGCAGCCTGCTTCTATTAACAGATCTTTCATGGCCCATTCATACCCATACTACAACCAGGGCTCTATCACTGCATCTTTCATAGCCCATTCAATCCCATGCTGCAACCTTGGCTCTGATACCACACTGTAACGTCCCCGACCCTCCGACCGATGAAGAGGACACTACGATACACCAAATCATCTGGGCATCTAGCCCCATGAACATGAACATACATGCATATAATTATGAAGCAAGATACTTAAAAAGATAAAACATACTACAAAGCATAATCATTCATATACACAACGGAAGCAAAACATATCAATCAGCATTCAAATGTACATCATCATTTATCAATGGTAAGTATGAATTTAGACACAAGTTGGGAAAGAATACTTATCTTATAAGGAACTTGTTTCACAACCAGCTACGTCGCTGCAACGTTCCACCCAACCATAGGCCTGTGTGCTCTTTAATCTCTCAGCAACGCTTCCACCCTCGAGCCGAGCATGATTCCCCAAGGAATAAGGAACTAGCAGGCTTACACATAGCCAAGGATGACAACACAATAAGGATACACAATTCAGCCAAGCCAACATAGTTGGGTTTATCAAGAAAACAACGGACCAGCCATGCCAACCAAGTTGGGTTTATTAGGCCATCCAGGAGCTGGGAAATGATAAATGCTAACTTGGTGAGCTCATTGAAGAGATACGGACACCTACACCAGAACCAGCTTGAATTCTAGGACACCCACACACACTCAACACAAGGAAATAAGCCCTTTCTCTGCAACGCAATCCCTCAGACCCTGATCTCCCTTCCATTGCTATTCAGGGGTTGTGGAGAAGAAAGCCAGCCACTAGATCTGTTTGTGTGGTTCCCAAACCACCAGGTTTATCAAGCACATCAGGCCCTCATTCACCACTCCAATGCAGTCCGAGGACAAAACTACTGCGTGCATGGAGTAACCCAACTATTAAAACTTGCACAGGGAAAGAACAAATCCCTGAATCATTCTTGGCCCTATCGTGGTGAAAACGATTCCATAGCAACCTTCAGCATCCCAAATCACAAGGGAAAATGCAGCCGACCAAAAATGTAGGTAATCACACCAATCTATAGCCGATACCACCATAAAAAGGGAAAACACGGTCAATCCAGACGTGGAGGAGACTACATCCAGGGATCAATGAGGAAAACAAAGCAAAGATCTCTGAAGGAAGGACGGGACAATACACAGTCCGATCATACCAAGGGAAAAACGATCCTCTGCGTGAATGGAGGGAAGAACATAACCACAGACCGGTAATCAGTGTGAGAAAGGGAAGGGAAAACCCCCACACAATTGATTGTAATACATTTTATCTCCTCTCTGCATGAGGAAAACAAACATCCCACGATCCGAGAGAGTGGACAGAGTGGTCAGCATCCAAAATGGCGTGTGAGGAGACGACTCCAAGCCCGTGCATGACTGATCCCGCTGTGGAGACGTGTGGGGGCAATCCTACCACCCACCCCTACCCAGCATTAACTGCCTCAACTAAAACAGGGGTTTAAGGTTTGACACATGGCTTTTCCCCATGGGGTCCAGGTTTAGCAATCCCCCCCTTAACCTTAGGAAATCATGCCCTTTTCAATATGGTTGCAGTGAACATAGCTGTTTGGGTTCATTTAATTAAAATGCACATTTACATGATGCCACAATTTAATACACGCAGTATGTCCCGATATGCCCTCGGTGACAATTCCAATCCGAACATAACATAACCAAATCGATGGTGGGGCCTTTTCCATTAGCCCCACACCATGATTATTTACAATATCTGTATCATGTATATTTAATGCATCGGGGTAAAAACCGGGGTGTTACATTTAATACACTATTTCATAAAAGCAAGTTGAGCTTCATCAAGGCCTAGTGTTTGAACCTTGTGCTCTAATACCGCATGTCATAACCCCAAAATTTCACAAAAATTTAAAATTTTTAAGATAACATAAAATGTTTGAATACGCAGTTTACCAACTGGTAGCGGTTAGCGAAAAATGAAACAGTCTAACAAATAGTGTTAATTAGTTTCATATCATGATAACTAATACAACTTCCATTTTCGTAAAGTATAGAAGATAGATCTGCATTCAGATTTCTTTCAGCTTTACTAACAAGTTTACTTTTTGGCAAGTAGGTGAAATCTATCTTTGAAAAATTGGGCTTACTTAGCTTTATGCTAACGCAGATGGACTGTTGATTCTTACAAGTTCAACAGGTAACGATCAATCAAGTAGAAGTTTAATTCATAAGTAGCAAGAAGTAATTTTGTTTGCATGTTAATATGCTAGTAAATAAACTAATTATTCTCAAGCGAGTTCTGATGAGGTAAAGTAATTTGTCCTCTATAGTTTTTGTTTTCAAAACAATATTCAAAGTATAAATATAAATATCGTTATCTTTATCCTATTTAGCAAAGCAAGAGATATTTACAGTGAGCTTAGAGCTCATGTTCTTTGTTTTACTTTTACTTCTATTTTATCATGCTTATAACACTAATGTTGCATTTAACTGTATGGTCTTTTATTCATGGAAGTATTCCTGTCAATTTCAAAGGTAAAGATGTTCAATAGAATGCATGTTTCTATCTCATATCTATCTTACTAGCCATGGAAATTATTAAGCTGTTGTTTGCATGTGAAGATGCTAATCATCGAGTTTTGAACTTTAGCGTTTGAAACATTGCTTTGATGCATGTATTATTGTAACTATATACATTACCATATCATTTTATAATGTACCGATCTGATTTCCACTTGCATCCTGTAGAGATCTTACTACCTAGTAATTTCTATAATTACAAACCTTGTGCACAGTTTACTCCATAAATAAAACTACTATTGTCATATTGCCTCACTGATAATAAGTTGTAGTTGATAATATTTACTATAGTAGATTACATTACTTAGAACTTCTAATCTAAGGTATTCATCAAGTGAGACAATATGACAAATATTCTTATGCTACAGTTTTTTAAAATAATGATAGGAATCATTATTATTGTCATTAATAAGTTGATCCTACAAAACACTAATGTAAAAGATTACATTAAAGTTAACCCTGTGATTGATTGCTTGATATGGTTAAATACTTTTGCTCCATAGTCCAACGATGAATATAAGTTATTAGCAATTGTAACTAATCTTAACCACTGATTGCAAATGATATGGTTGTAACTAATTTTAAGTCGATTGTAAAGTAAACATACAATTCATTATTTTTGAAATGTTATACTATGGTCGACTTGGTATTGTTTTTCGATGGCAAGGTCTCACCATCCTTACTCTATGGTCAACGTTATATAGATCATTGTTAATCATTGACACAAACCTCAACCCTAGTGATTACAATGATATAGTTTTTACATTGTAATAAGTAAATATATATATATATATATATATATATATATATACCTTCCACCATCGATTATATAGTTTATTTGTTGATTATTGCAATAATGAAATAAATAATTTGGAATGTAGGTTGACTATAGTCTAGACCCATGTGTGGTTAAAATATTTGGAGACCACATGGTCTATTCTCATCCATGCATTGATGATTTAAAAGATTGGAAACCCTATTCACCGGTCATTTGTCTCCAAGGGTTTCACTGGCCTGCGGGCTGCTCTGTGTATTTTTTTTTTTTGGCGGCCATGAGAGGCTGCTCCTCTGTTTGCTTGCTCTGTGGCTTGTATTTTTTGTTGTTGTAGTTTCATTTTGTAGTCCTCAGCTCCAGAACTTTGTTTTTGTACCCTTATTGCGCGAGTGGTTACTTGTTTATGTGTTTGGCTCTCGGCCTGTCCATAGTTTTCAGTTCTAGTCCTTTCTTGGCTTATCACGGTGTGGTGAAACTTAAGCTCGTTGACACCGTCTCCACCCAGGTCGGTGTAGGGGTTGACTCTCCTCTGTGTAAATTGCTAAGCTGGTGGAAGCTTCTTCGTTGCTCGGATCCTCTTCTTGTTCAGAGGTAAGACTACTCAGTCCTTTATCACGACATTTTCATGTTAAGTTATTAATACGTTTTAGGGTTTTTAACTTAGAACTGTGCATTGTCCTAACTCTCTATAATTTTGCTCTTTACAGGAACTAAGAAAGCTCAAAACTTTAGTGAAGAGGAACAACAATGGCTGGCTCCCGTGGACTCGTGGCCCCAACCGGTAAACCTTGTTTTCAACTGGGTTTTACCCTACTTGCAATGAGGGTTGTGGAAGGAGAAATAAACAGTGCTTGGAAGCCTGCTTCGGTTTCTTGTTAGTTGGGAGATTTAATATAATGTTGCTTTCCAGTTTTAAGTGCAGACCCATGCTGTTATGATGGGTAAAACCGGCCTTCGATCTGTGACATGTATTTGGTTTTTAAGTTAGGATTCAGCCTTATGGCTTGACAATGTATTACATTTGGTTTTATAAATAAATATTTTATTTATCTTGAGCTCTGTCTCATGATTGTTATGATTTCATTAACCTGTAAATAATGTTATTGTAAAATAGGTTTTTATTTCCTTCTTCTACTAATAGTGAAGAAATTTACTGTTTATGCTACGTTTATAAATAATAATATTAATATAAAGACTGTGGAACAGTCGTAATGTAAATTTGTAAATTTTATTTTTATCAGTAAGTAAATAATTGTTAGGGTTTACTAGAAGTGAAACCCTTGTATAAGTGTATTCTTAAATTAATTATTATTTGAGCACAATTTTCCTATTTGCTTCTATTTCTCTTGTACAGGTGTATTGATGTTTATTAACCTGTTTAAGAAGTACTTAAAATAAATGAGTTTATAAATATATTATAAAGTTTTAGAGATAAGAGTGTAATCAGTCTAGCTTAAACTCTTCTTCTTTAATTTATTTACACAGTTATCAATGTATATGGTTAAAACTTATATAAATTAATTTATAGAAAGATAAATGAAAAGTTAGGGTTTCAACCCTCATGTTTATCTTGCATAGGTTATAAGCCTGTTTATTAAATATAAAATAGTTTCTAATAGGAAAATCTTAGTTTTATTTTATTTAATGTTTACATCTATACTTTTTTTTTCTATTCTGTAAATTATAGTTATTCAGAACTCTGTAAAGAATAGATGGTTAACCTTGGAACTCTGTTTATTTTTCATAGAATAAGGTTTTATATAAATAACCCTAATCTGGTTTATTTTTAAATAATGGTTTAGAATTTAGTAATTAGTTTATAAGATATAATGTGTGGTTAATAATTGTTATCTTCTATAACTTCTATTTGTATCAGTATACTCTTACTGTAACTCTAGTGTAGTTACTATTTCTTTTCCTGCATTTTATTTAGTTATACTAAGTAGAAACAGCAAACACAAATAAACCATAACACTGTTTTTCCTAATATTTAAAATATTGAAATAAATTTACTCTGCTATCTACAGATACAAGATTCTATCTGATATTTTCATTCTCTTCATAATTCTTTCATCTACCTAAAACATTCTAACTGTGCTAGAGTACGACCTGGTTTCAGGGTGGGGAAAAACGCAGTGTAGAAATTTATTTTCAATCTATTTCATTAATTCTCTAAACCACTATCATTTCTATAACAATCTAATAAGAATACTAAATCTAGCATTTCATCAACTCTGAACTTATAACATTCACATAGCAGTCAAACTAAGATTTATTTAACTAACACAGTAAAATAAAATAACATAGAACCTGTTGAGGACAGACGACAACAGCTTTAGGAGGCCATTCCTCCCTACCAATAACCTAGAGAGCACTCAAACAACGCTTCCTTAGGACCCCTGAGCTTGTTCCTAGTCTTCTTGGCTGAGAACTAGTGGAGAATGCAAACAATAGAACCCTCTATTAACTGATTGGTTCAATTCCTCGGTAAAACACTCTGCTCGCAGCAGTATAATCTTTAGCTTAAAAGCTGCACTAGATCAATCAACGGTTATCCCCTCAAACACTTTCCAAATTTGTCTTCCATTAAATTTTTGTGAAGTAAATTCATTCAACCAGAATGATCACTTCTCTAGAATGAGCAGCCTTAGCTCTCTTCAATGGGAATTTTTATAAAGATTGCCTAGGTCTTTTGGGTGAGTTTTCGTTAATTGAGCCACTTACTCTGATTCCACTTTCTTGGGGAATCATGACCACAAATGTAGGGATGTTTCCACCTGCAATAGTTGGAAGTGGTTTAAGGATGCTGCCACATGTCAGTTTACTCTCCACCCAGTCTCCTCCACCAATTTGACCAGTAAACACTCTTTTAACAGCTCTCCTAAGCTGTTGTCTCCTCCTTTATTTATTTATAAATAAAATATTCAAAATTTACATTAAATATCCTTGACCCTACTGAGTCATCAATTACAACTTAGCATAAAATTTAACATATTGTCCTCACATAATATAAAATTGTTTTTGCAAAATTGGGGTACGTGACACATTTCTCCTGTGTTCTTCTTCTTCTAGAAGTTCTTCTTGGAGCCTTGTGGCTCCTCTTGAGACTTGTTCTTGTCTCTCTTTTGCTCAAGTGGTTTCTTACCTTTCTTCTTGCCTTTTGAATCCACCCTCGAATCTCCAACAACCAAAGCTTGGTCTTTGGAAGGTTTGATGGTTCCCATCATCACCAGTTTATCTTTTTCTTGTGTGAGGGATTTTATGAACTTTGCAAGCTTAGGCATCTTTTAGGCTCGAGCTGTCAACTTTCTGGCATGGAAGGTTGAAAAAAACACTGAATAGTTAGGGCCAAGCTTCGAGAGTATGGCCAAAACTAGTTGCTCTTCCTTCTTTTCAATTCCACATTGTTTTAGCTACAAAACAAGGGCTTTAAACTTAGAAAAGTAGAGTTGCAGGGATTCGAAGCTGTTGGGACTCAAAGAGATCAATTCATTCTCAATTTGATGTCCTATCATCTCATACGTCTTACCAAAAATATCTACAAGCTTCTCCCACACTTCATTATGTGATGTCAATCCATCAAGATGGACGAGGAGGTCTCTTGAAATGCTCAAACAGAAAAGACCATGGGCCTCATCCCTCTTGTTGTGCCATTTAATTTTCTTTGCAGCTGCATTGGGCTCTGCCTCAGTTTCCATAGTCACCTTGTAGAGACATTTCTCTCTCAAAAATATCTCCATCTCTGCTTTCCATTCAAATAAATTAAATGGAGTCAAGATGATCTTCTGAGATTGATCCATAGCTCAGAAAGTGTGCCCTTCAGTCAGCAGAATATGCTCCCAATCAAGATGTAGAACCTGCAATAGCAATATGAAAGGAGATAAATCGATCTACAAAGGCTCTGATACTATGTGGAAATTGAACCCAAGTGATAGAAAAATTGCACTCACAAAATTGCTAATCAAACATTCAAAATTACAAACAAAGGAGACTGAAATTGGAGCATAACACTAATCTGTATTGAATAAGTGTACAATATCCAACCTTGTGAAGTAATAGGCTGCTTCAATATATAATTACATGAGATATTCAAATGCATAATGATGCCATTCGAAATAGTCAAAAAGTAGGCTTACTAAATCTAGTCAAATCCCCCATAGGTGCCTAAAGCAGTTTCCAAATCCACTTAGAGGCTCACGAATTGGCAAAGTCAAGTAGTCAAGATAATAAGGGATGGAAAGGAAAATCATACATGATTTTATTAGGAGGAAAGGATGGAGGATGATGAGGGAAAAAAACAAGTCAACTACACCTAGTCTTACTTTCCCTTTTTGCCTTATTTCTCAATAAAACAGGCAACTTAGCAGAAAAAGCAGATATGCACTTTGGAGGATCTGGAATAAAGAAAACATGATAAATGTGGTTTATAGGAGGTTTCCCAAGTTCTCAATGACTCAGTTTTATCAAGTTTGACTTCTATGGCATGTGGAAGACAACTTGCATAGAGTGGAATATAGGAAACTAGGAAAATAAGACAAAAATGGATTAATTAATGTCTAAGGTATGTAACTATGGGTTGATTATTCTGACATTTTCCAGATCGGTCTATAATAGTGATATCAAATTCATGTAATCATAACGGCCATCCAGTTACCCGAGCATTTGTAACAGGTTTATTCATTAGATACTTGATGGCTGAGTGGTCAGTGTTCACAAAGGTCGGATATTCAGTGATGTAGTCCCTAGATTTGTTAATGGAGTAAACAATGGCTAAAAACTCCTTCTCGGTAACAGTATAATTAAGTTCAGGAGGGGCTAATTTTTTTCTAATGTAATAGACTTCATAAGGCACTTGACCATCCTGTTATCCTAAAACTGCTCCAATGGTAGTATCAAAGGCATATAAAGAAATGTGAAAAGGAAGGGCCCAAATTGGGCCCCCTTAGGATGGGAGTTGTAAAAAACTTCTCCTTAAGTTTAACAAACATTGTTTGGTATGCCTCACTCCAAATAAATTGCACATCCTTCATTAATAATGAAAACAAAGGAGAGGCAATTTTGGAAAAGTTTTCTATAAATCTTCTGTAATAACCAGCATGCCCTAAGAAACTACACACTTATTTCTGAGTTCTAGGAGTGGGTATATTTTTTATCACCCTTATTTTAGAGGGATCTACCTATTGGAGTAGGGTCCTGCAGCTATAGAAGAAGCTGCTATTTTGACGGATAGACAGTTTTGGCGGAGATATAAGAGGCAGAGCTGTGACACTGTAGCAGGTTTCTAGCTACAAATCAGAGTCGAAAACCATGACATAGAAGACAGAGAAATCAAGGAAGACGACGGTACCTGAGCGGTCGAGAAGAGAGAGCTCACCCACTGCATTGAAGGTAGCGGCGAAAGACAGGATGGCTCAGCTACCTTCATAAAGGAAAAGGAGCAAAGAGGCCGAGGCATTGAAGACGAAGGACATAAAAAGGGAAGTAGCGCCGGTACCCATGGTCAGCGCTGGGAAGCATGGAAGACTGCAGGAAGCTGTGGTGAAGGGAAGCGGTGCATAGTACCCATGATCAGTGCCGAGAAGCATGGAAGACCACAGAGAGCTGTGGTGTGATGGATAGCGGCTACCTCAAAGTACAGATATGCCGACTGTCACTAGTTAGGTTTTGGGTTACTGTTGGGATAGGCCCACAGTGTTGTAATGGCGAGACCTTCGGGCCACCTATAAAGTGATGTATTTTGTATTGTAAAAGGTTATCTATTCAACTATTCAGCTATTTAGACATTTAGCTATTCATTCGATGATCTGTTAGCTCATAGATCTTTTGTATTATAGAAGAGCCAAGCTCTGGTTCTGTTATTAGCTGTAGTATCTTACTGTAACTAGTAGCTGGCTCATAGAGCATGCATGTAACGATCCGCAGGGATCGACAGAGAGGGAAGAGTATATTGTAAGAGGTGCAATATAGAGGTAGAGAAGAGATCTAAGAGAGAAGATCTTAAGCTGCATATGCGGTGCAGCAGAACTGTGTTTACCTTCCCCTGAGCTATAATAGAAACACAGTTCTGTGGACGTAACTTCCATCCTAGAGGTGAACCACGTTAAAATCGTGCGTTATGTGATTGCTTTGTATGTTATGTTTATTTGGTACATCTGTCAGTTATTCTATGAGCCTTGTTTACAGTTTAATGTATGTATGTGTTGTTCAGTCTACAGTAATATAGAAGGATAGACATAAGTTGAAGTCATTGGCATGTTGTATGTGGGTTCATTTATGCTTCGCTTGAAACAGTCACTAGTCGTAGTGTTAAACAGCCTGTTATGTTGAGTCTTGCAAGTCGACACGAGCAACACTAAGTGCGCTGAGCCACGGGAGTAGGATATCATAGGGAGGTGATACCGCACTGGCAGAGGAGCTGCAGTGCACGATACCGTAGGCTAAGGACTTAGTGTTGGGAGGAAGTTGCGTGTCTCCTGGTACGCGGTGATGCGATAAGGCTGGAGTCATCGCGAGTCAGTGGAAGTTGTGCAACGCAGAAAGGGACCGCACGATAGGAAGAGAGAGATCTTGCGGCTAGAAGAGCTGCAAGACGAGGAGATCGCGTGACGTGAGAAAAACAGTCACGTGACGCGCAGAGAAAGAGGCCTCGTGGCTAGCAGAGCTGCGAGTCACAAGTAGGATGCCATAGAACCTGGTCCAAGACGCTTGAGTCCTTGGACAACCCATTAGAATCACTTTGGGTGAGACTTCTGGCTGCTTCACGGTCTGTCGCCGAAAGGGCCAGTGAGCTAGGGGTGTTATTGGTTAAATACAGTAAACTTGGGTCTGCCCATGATAGCCAACAAATAGTTCTGTTGCTGGTTTTGAACAAACAGAGCGCCGATGTTCTGGTGGCGTCCTACGAGAGACGAACTCAACGAATGGGTTTGGTCTAACCAGAAAGAGTTTGCTGAATGAGAGAACAAGAGTCCCAAGCTGAGTACATAGGCCTAGTTACAAAAACATATCATTACAGACCTGCATGTGATATTTTTTGCGACCTTTGGGAATGAGCTTTATGACTAGTTATCAAAGTTAATTGATACAAGCATATTCAAAAAGAAAAGAGACATTGTCTGGACACCGAAGCTGATTCAGACCGTGAAGAACCTGGATAATCCTATCACGAGGGCAGTAGACTTCTGGCTTGCGAGTGTGCTAGAAGGCTTCGTCACAGAGTTTGCAGTTAACCAGAGGAAAAGCTTCAGTGAGGCTGAGTGCTATTTCTTCAAAAGATATCGTGGTAAGTACCTAAGATCTTTAAACTTGTCCATTAAGATGCTATTACATGAAAAAGGAACAATGGATCTAGTTTCAGATGAATAAGTAGAAATAGTAATGTCACAAGAGTTTGAAAGTGATTTTGATGACATTGGACGAACACGTAGTGGAAAGAAGTATAAAGTAGATTTCAGATCTCCAATATTTGAAGACAGTTCAGATAGTACTAGACAGCAGAGTCATAGTACCATAGAAGGAATAGAGGGGGGTATCCCTTACCACCCTTACACCCCACAGAAACAGACCGGGACTGAGAAAAATCCCATAGGAACTCCATCCAGTAGCTCACAGACAGTACCTACCACCGCTACATCACCTCCACCTACACTGCCGAGTAGTAGTAACACAGTAAATCAACATCCACCACGTAGAAATAGAATGGGGGATGATATGAAGCTACCTATATTTAAGGGAACAGGGGCAAAAGACCCAGAGTAGCATTGGTTTCTATGTGAAGCCATGTGGACCATTAAAGCAATCAATGACGATAACCTTAAACTTGTACAGTTGGTCACCACACTAAGAGATCGAGCCTTAACATGGTATATAAAGTATACCACAGTACCCAGGACACTTGTCCAGGTCAAGACCGCCATGATTAAAGAGTTTAAGAAACCTAAGTCTGAGTCGCAGTGCATTACAAAACTCAGAGACATCAAGCAGTTACCTACAGAGTCGGTGTGGGACTTTGATCAGAAATTCAAAGCCCTTATCGACCAAGTCAGTTTTGAGTTCGCGTCGGAACAGCATAAGGAATGGTTTATTGCAGCGCTGCTCCCTCACATTAGACTGCCATTAATGCAGCAGAAACTCCAGACACAGGATGATGTGTTGGAGATGGCAATGAAACTAGAGGCTTCACCTCTAGCTGAGAGCAGTACAGGCATGGCAACTTTACAAAACCAGTTGGTTAATCTCACATTACAGTTGCATGAACTTAAGAAAGGGAAAGAGGTTGCGCAAGACATATGGTGCGTAAAATGTAAAGCACAAGGCCATAGTAAATACAATTGTCCGTTTTTTGTAGAATATATAGCAACAGGGGCTCCAAACCCCTTACCACAGACCCACGGGCCGTGGTGTGAAATATGCAAAACATGAGGACATCTACCTCACCAGTGCCCTCTACTTCAGAAGTACGTGCAGACACCTAAGAACTTATACTGTGTCTTCTGCAAGTCTGTAGGCCATGATGAACATGATTATAGAGCCTATAATCTCATGGTCAGGAGAAAGCAAGACTTGTACAGAGTCCAGTCAGAGACACAGGGTCCAGCAGCAGGACCACAGCATGATACGGCTTATGGTGGCCGAGGAGGAGGATTCAGAGGACGAGGCCGTGGAGGAGGCTTTGCATGAGGAGAAGGCTTCAGCAGAGGAGAGGGTTTTGGTCGTGGTCGCGGACTTGTTACTTGTTACAACTGTGGATTTGTAGGACAATATGCTAGGGACTGTCAGAGCCCCACTACCACTTGTAACTACTGCAAATCTTATGATCAGACTATAGAGGAGTGTCCTACCTTGATAGATAAGATCAGAGAACCTAAGCCAGCAGTACACCAGAACATCCAGCTTATTGCTACTGAGTAGGAAAAGCCAGAACCAAGAGTCAATATTGTGACTCGCAGCGGTGTTTCTACTAGTGGGACATCGCAGGAGATAGAAAAGACCACAGGTCAGGAGTGGTTGCGCAGAGCTCCTAATAAAGCAACACCACTCAACCTGCAGAAGAACAAACAGACATTTTAGGAAGCTAAGGATTTCTTTGATGACCCTATGCAATCAAGATCATAGGTACCGCCGTCTAGGGGCATACCACAGCAAGCACCTTGTGGCAATAGCCTTGTACAGACATCGCAGGCTACCACATCAGGAAGATGCGATGAGGACGAGATGACAGGAAGTGTACATTCCTTCCTGTGAAGTTGTCTAAAACTTGTAAGAAATGAGCAAGCTATCATAGAACTTCAGCGCATCATAGATCAGTGTCATCTATCTTCTTCCATGAGTAGTACACAGCATGCTATTCATAATATTACGGGACATACAAGAACAGGAAGAGAGATGCGACTCATAGCGCAGGTTGGAGAATTTGAAATGGATGAGGTGATCCTAGATCTAGGATCAGACGTGAATGTTCTGACTAAGCAGACATTGGAATAGATGGGTAGCCCTAAGTTAGTTAGATCGCCTATCCATCTGAGATTAGCTAATCAGCAGCGTGTATCACTTCTGGGTCGGTTACCATAGGTGCCAGTTGACATTGACAGAGTTCACAACTTTGCGGACTTTGAAGTTATAGAAATCATTGACGATAGTAGACCCTATCCATCATTGCTAGGAATTGATTGGGAGATCGGTAACATGGCCGTTATCAACCTAAAGAGAAGACAAATGACCTTTGAGGGCGCGCAGATCCGGGTCATCACACCGTTGGATCCTTTTTAGGGTCCTAGATATATTGAACCTATCCGGGCAGAGGAGGAGGCACATAACATGGAGAGCCTCTATCAGATGGCCATGAACTAGAGTGACCACATCAATCCAACCGCAGAAGGGAATATTAGTTGGCAATGAGACAACTCATTCACATCAGATTCAAATGTTGGTCTAGAAAACTGGTAGAACGGACTTCACGAAGTCTCAGCGCGCAGATGTGTGTACTTAACTAAGTCACTGCGATGGATTGGCACAGAGATCAATGATATTCCATCCTTTCATGTTCTAACAGATATCCAGGACTTTCTCGATCAGTTTGAATAACAAATCCCTCACGAGCAGAGGATCGCAGCTATGGACCTTGCAGTACGAGCCACACCTGCAAGATGGTGGTATGCACATAAAGAGAACATCGCATCATGGGATGATATTAAGAGATTCATGGCGATCATATTTTCTATTGACAGAGAGTATGTCCAGCAAAAATACACAGGAGAGAGTGACCCCAGATCACACATTCAGACATGTGAACAGAATTGGTCGGACATTCCCGAGGATGAATGGGTTCACTGATTCATTCATACTTTGGATACAGTTCCAAGGAACTGGTATACAGAGACTGAACTGCACAAGGGAACAACAACATGGCCACTTATGATAGACAGCTTCCTACTCACCTTCGCTTTTGAATCTGAGTATCCAAGTGTTGATCAGGCCCTACAAGTAATAAAGAGTAAGATATTTGAGGATTGTACCATATCAGTGTCAGCTCAACCTGAGTAGGCTATCCAGCTAAAAGAGGCGTTAGAGTGTTATAATTTTGCATCTGAACCAGAGGAGGAGGATGAGGATCCTCATGACACCAAAATTCCGGAGTCAGAAGGTACTCGCGATGTTGAGGGACCACAGTTAGAAATTCCAGCAATCACAGAGCCCATCAAGATTAAAAAGATCAATATTGGCACAGACACAGAACATAAGTTTACCTTTATTGGAGACTATTGGAACAATGGAACAGTCAGACAGATTGCAGACTTGCTACATGACTATCAAGACCTATTTCCCACCAAGTTCACAGAGATGAAGGGAATAGTCGGAGACCTGGGAGTCATGAGGATACCATTGAAGGAGGATGCTAGACCAGTCAAGCAGCGCCCATATAGATTAAATCCACGATATAAATAAAAAGTAAAGGATGAGATCGATAAGATGCTAGCAGCAGGCATCATTGAGCCTGTAGAAGAAAGCGAATGGGTTAGCCCCATGGTCATACAAGAGAAGAAAACCAAAGGAGACATCAGGATCTGTGTTGATCTACGCAAGCTCAACGATGCATCACTTCACAATCCATTTCCGACACTGTTCACTGATGAGGTATTAGAAAACATGGGAGGACAGGAGGTCTACTCCTTCACTGATGGATTTTTAGGCTACCATCAGATCAGAATACATCTAGAAGACCGATCCAAGACCACCTTTGCAACAGAATGGGGCTCGTTCCAGTATACGGTAATGCCCTTTGGTCTTAAGAATGCACCAGCTATATTTTCTAGAGTAGTAGTTGCTGTATTTAAAGAATACATCCATAAATTCCTAGAATTATATTTTGATGATTGGACTGTATTTGGACTAATTGACAAGCACATAGGAGATCTAAGACTGATGTTAGAGAAATGTAGGCAGTACCAGATTTCTCTAAACTTGAAGAACTGTATATTTTGTGCACCATTTGGTATTTTGTTGGGTCACATTGTTTGCAGACAAGGCTTGATGGTAGATCCCGCAAAGATTGCCATAATTGTAAATCTTCCAGCACCCAACTCAATCAAGCAACTGAGATTAGTAATTGCTCATACCGGGTATTACAGAAAGTTCATCAAGGGCTACGCAAAGATTACAACACCAGTGGAGAAATTGCTAAAGAAAGATGTAAAATTCCTATGGAATGAGGAATGTCAGCAGAGTCTAGACACACTTAAAGAAAAAATGGTTACAACGCCCATCCTAGTATTTCCAGACTGGACTAAGCCATTTCATGTACATGTGGATGCATCTGGCATCGCACTAGGGGTTGTCTTAACGCAACGAGGAGAAGGGGATATTGATCATCCTATCACATACTCTAGTAGAAAGCTATCGACGGTAGAAAAGAACTACACCATGACAGAAAGAGAAGGATTAGCTATGGTGTATGCGCTGCAGAAGTTCAGGCACTACCTATTGGGTGCCTCATTCAAGATGTTTACTGACCATTTCACATTGAAGTATTTGGTCAATAAGCCAGTGTTAGGGGGGAGAATCTGCAGATGGTTACTCCTCTTTCAAGAGTATGATTTTGAAATCATTGTTAAACTAGGAAGATTGAACGCTGGAACTGATCATCTGTCACAGATAGACTCAGGAGAAGAGCCAAGTAACCTAGAGGAAAATTTGCCAGATGCGTAGTTGTTTTCTGTCCAGATCGCAGATGACTACTATACTGATATTATTCAATTTCTCACTACAGGATTAGCGCTTGATGAGTTTACTAAGAAGCAAAAGAAGCAGTTGGTTGTTAAAACAACAGACTTCAACCTGATCACAGGACTTCGCGACAAGTTGCAACGGACTTCGCAGGAAGCTAAGGAGAAGCTACAGTAGGAGAAGCCCGCTGGTAGTGGCTCAGGGGCGAGCCACAAGTAAGTGTTAGGGGACTATTGGAGTAGGGTCCCGTAGCTACAGAAGAAGCTGCTATTTTGACGGATAGACAGTTTTGGTGGAGATATAAGAGGAATAGCTATGACACTGTAGTAGGTTTCTAGCTATAGATCAGAGCCAGAAACCATGACGTAGAATACAGAGAAGTCAAGGAAGACGACGGTACCTGAGCGGCCGAGAAGACAGACCTCACCCACTGCATTGAAGGCAGCGGTGGAAGACAGGAGGGCTCAGCTACCCTCATAAAGGAAAAGGAGCAACGAGGCTGAGGCATTGAAGACGAAGGACAGAAAAAGGGAAGCACCGCTGGTACCCATGGTCAGCGCTGGGAAGCATGGAAGACTGCAGGAAGCTGGGGTGAAGGGAAGCGGTGCATAGTACCCATGATCAGCACCGAGAAGCATGGAAGACCGCAGAGAGCTGTGGTGTGACGGATAGCGGCTACCTCAAAGTACAGATACACTGACTATCACTAGTTAGGGTTTGGGTTACTGTTGGGACAGGCCCATAGTGTTGTAATGGCGAGACCTTCAGGCTTCCTATAAAGGGATGTATTTTGTATTGTAAAAGGTTAGCTATTCAGCTATTCATACATTTAGCTAGTCATTCGATGATCTATTAGCTCATAGATCTTTTGTATTACAGAAGAGCCAAGCTCTGGTTCTGTTATTAGTTGTAGTATCTTACTGTAACCAGTAGCTGGCTCATAGAGCATGCATGTAACGATCCGCAGGGATTGGCAGAGAGGGAAGAGTATATTGTAAGAGGTGCAATATAGAGGTAGAGAAGAGATCTAAGAGAGAAGATCTTAAGCTGCATATGCGGTGTAGCAGAACTGCGTTTACCTTCCCCTGAGCTATAATAGAAACACAATTCTGTGGACATAACTTCCATCCTGGAGGTGAACCACGTTAAAATTGTGCGTTATGTGATTGCCTTGTATGTTGTGTTTATTTGGTACATCTGTCAGTTATTCTATGAGCCTTGTTTACAGTTTAATGTATGTATGTGTTGTTCAGTCCACAGTAATATAAAAGGATAAACATAAGTTGAATTCGTTGGCATGTTGTATGTGGGTTCATTTATGCTTTGCTTGAAACGGTCACTAGTCGCAGTGTTAAACAACCTGTTATGTTGAGTCTTGTAAGTCGACACGAACAACGCTAAGTGCACTGATCCGTGGGAGTAGGATGTCGCAAAGAGGCGATATCGCACCAGCAGAGGAGCTGCAGTGCGCGATACCGTAGGCTAACGACTTAGCATTGGGAGGAAGTTACGTGTCGCTTGGTGCGTGGTGATGCAATAAGGCTGGAGTCATCCCGAGTCAGTGGAAGTTGCGCAACGCGGAAAGGGACCGTGTGACAGGAAGAGAGAGATATCGCGGCTAGAAGAGGTGTGAGACGAGGAGATCACGTGACGCGAGCAGAAGGGTCATGTGACATGCAGAGAAAGAGGCCTCGAGGCTAGTACAGCTGCAAGTCACAAGTAGGATGCCACAGAACCTGGTCCAAGATGCTTGAGTCCTTGGACAACCCATTAGAATCACTTCAGGTGAGACTTCAGGCCGCTTCACGGTCTGTCGCCGAAAGGGCCAGTGAGCTAGGGGTGTTGTTGGTTAAATACAGTAAACCCGAGTCTTCCCATGACAGCCAACACTACCTAGATTCCATCAGTAGAGATAAAACTCCCCAGCACTACCCCTTCACTCATCATCATATGGAACTTTTCAGTGCTCAAAGATAGTTGGGTCTGCTCGCAGCGTGTTAAAACCTTTGCCAAAATTTTCAATGCTTCTTCAAATTCCTTACCATAAGGAGTAAAATCATCCATGAAAATTTCCATACTATCATTGACGAATTCTGAAAAGATGTGAATCATAGCTCTATGAAATGTGGCTGGTGCATTGCATAAGGAAAAGGGAAGAACCCTATATGCAAAATGTTAGAATAATCAACCCATAGTATTTACCCACTTAGACATTATTTCATTTATTTTTTCTTATTTGCCTAGTCCATGAGTCCCACCATGTGCAAGTTGTCAATTGCCTATCCATAGAGGTCAAAATTTCCATTATTGACTCATGGAGTGCTTGGGAAAGCCTTGGGAATCAAATCTGCTTTATTCCTGGCCTCCTAGGTGCCCTTCTACGTTTTCTACTTTATTGCCTGCTTTTTCAGTGTTTTAAGGCACATAGGAAAGCAAGACTAGGTGAGGTGAATCAGCTTTTTTGCCTCTTCCTCCTCCACTCTTTCCTCCATGCAAAAGCATGTATGAGCTGCCATTTGAGCACTCTTTAGCTTTCCCATGCACCCTTGCTAATTCGTGGGGTCCTTGATATATTTGGGATCAGCTTTTTACACCTATGGGGGATTTGCCTATTTTGGGTAAGCCTGCTTTATGCTAGATTTGGATGCTTCCTTATGCATTTGATTTTCTCATGTATTCTATATATTCAACAGCCTATTTTATTACAGGTTTGGCTATTGTACACTCAGTTAATATAATTTTGTGTTACAGCTCCATATTCAGTCTCCATTGTTGATAATTTTGCATGATCAATTGTTAATTGCTGTGAGTGAAATTAATCTACTGTAGGCCTGAATTTCTACATGGTATCAGATCCATTGTAGGTTTTTACTCTCCTCCAAAAATTGTTTTGCAGGTTCGACATCAAGACTGGGAGCCTTCTACTGACAGCCGGGACATATTTTCTAAAGCTATGGATTCACAGAAAACTATCCTCACTCCCTTCAACTATTTTCAATGGAAAGCAGAGATGGAGATCTTGTTGAGAGCGAAAGGCCTCTACAGGGTGACTATGGCAACAGAAGTAGAGCCCAATGTAGCTGCAGAGAAGATCAAATGGCACAATCGGAGAGATGAGGCCTATGGCCTCCTATGTCTTAGTATTTCCCGAGACCTCCTTTTCCATCTCGATGGATTGACTTAACCGGATCAAGTATGGGAGAAACTTTCTGAACTCTTCAGAAAGACAGATGAGATGAGGGGACACCAAATCGAAAATGAATTGATTTCCCTGAGTCCCAGTAATTTTGAATCACTGCAGCTATACTTCTCCAAGTTCAAAGCACTAGTTTTGCAGCTGAAACAGTGTGGTATTGAAAAGAAATATGAGCAGCTCGTATTTTCCATCCTCTCGAAGCTAGGGCCTAATTACTCAGTCTTTGTTTCGACCTTCTATGCCACAAAACTCACAGCTCGAACCTGGAAGATGCCCAGCCTTGCAGATTTCATGGAATCTCTCACACAGGAACAAGACAAGCTGGTGATGATGGGCACCATCAAACCTTCCAAAGACCAAGCTCTGGTTGCTGGAGATTTGAACATGGATTCAAAAAGAAAGAAGAAAGCTAAAAAGCCACCTGAGAAAGGAAGAGACAAGAAGCAGTCTCCAGAGGATCAACAAGGTCCCAAGAAAAATACCC
>LPNX010138178.1:89028-268781 GCA_001517045.1 Pseudotsuga menziesii
AAATTTCCCCAGGGACATGTGAACGTAGTTTTATCCTGGTCTTCAGGAGCAATCTAGATTTGATTGTACCCACTAAACCCATCCAGGAAGGAGAAAAAATTCTCCCTAGATAAGGATTAAGTACTTGATCGATGAAAGGTAGGGGAAAGTGATCTTTCTGTGTTTCCTTATTCATCTCTCTATATTCCACACATACTCTCCATTTACCATTCTTCTTGGGTACTATCACGAGTGGAGACACCCACTCGCTGTCTGAGATGGGATATATAAATCCTTCTTCCAAGATTTTTTGAATTTCTTCCTTCATTATGTCCCTAAGATTGGGTTCATTCTTCGTTGAGGCTAGCACACAAGTTGGGAGTCACTTTTGATATAAATGTGGTGGGTGCACAGATTAGAATGGATGCCCTTCATGTCTGTGTACTCCCATGAAAAAGCCCCCTTATGTTTTTTTAAGGGAGTGATTAGGCGTTCCTATTCATCCAGAGCAAGACTGGGATTGATATTCATGGTTTTTCCAGACTCTATCTTGATAGGAACACTTTTCAAAATTTTCAACACTGGAACGATGTGAGTGTCACTGATTACTGTCTCCTCTGTGAGATTTTATTGTTCTTCTTCACCTAGAGTAGCATTCAGGATCTGATAAATTTTCTTATTGACAGAATTGGGTTCACTGATGAAATTATTAATAGCATCGTCTTCAGTTTCATCTTTAAAATTCAAGGCCTTCCCTATCGTTAATCATGGTTGAAAGCCCTCCTCTTCCTCTAGCTCCATCCATAATGGATTTTCAACTTCTAGACTCGACCGAACTGGAGGATAGAGAGTGAGGTTCTTTATCTCGGTTCCATCTGATATGGTCATAGACATAGACCGACAGCTAATGCAAGCATCAGCTGTAGCTAACCAAGTCCTTCCCAGGATCAATGGGTGTCCTCCTAGCTGCGACTTAGGTTGTAAAACCAATAAGTCAGCAGGATATTCCCATGAATGAATTGAGATAACGAGGTCATCCAAGATTCCTTCGGGTTTAATAGTGGATCTATCTGCAAGTTCTTAAACGATAGGAGTTGGCCTGAGATTAGTGAGCCTGAGTTTCCTTACAGTTTCAATGGTCATGATGTTAATTGCTACGCCTAAATCTACCAGTACATTAGGTATATGTGTGCTCCCAATCTACACAGTGACAGTGGGATTCCCAAGATTGTCGTATTTGTCCAAGAGGGTTTTCCCCATTATTAATTCAGATAATTTCCATATGACATGAACAGTGGGAGGATCCCTGGGTTTTCTCCTTGGTTTCCTTGTACACAGATCCCGAACGGTTATGGAATAGATAGACACATCGTGAAGGGACTGAAGGAGTGGAATTTTGACATAGAGGTTTTTTAACTCCCCTAAGAGGTCAAATTTAGGTTGTCCCACTGCCTTCGGTAGTATTAATATTTCAAGGTATGGTGGTTCCCTAACCAATTATGTAGGTTGTGTGTCGATAGATGTTTCTTCTTGTGTTTCAGCCGGTATCTTGGTAGGATTTTCAGCGTCCTCAATAATGGGGATCACTGTATTGGATAAGTACTGTTGGTTCATCCTTTCTTCAGGCACAGAGGATGAAGCATCCTCAATGAACAAAGGATCCACTACCCTCCCTGATCACAAGTAGATGTCATTACAGGGAACTGGAGTACTGGATGAAGCAGGCTTGTTGGCAGTCTCAAATTGATGGACTTCTTTTTTATTTGGATTGGGGCTAGGTTGAGTAAGTAGCTGCGGTCGTATAGGCACATTGTGGAAAACATTATTCTAGAGTTGCAGCTGCGACTGCTGATACTACCGATAAGGTTGAGGATATTGTTGAGGAGGATACGGTTGATGAGGAAATGTTTGTTGTGGAAAATGTTGAGGAGGTTGGTTATGGGGAAGCTGGTTCCCTGGATGGAAGTTCCTCCATCCAGGAGACCATGAATTATGTTGGTTTGGTGGCTATGTCCAAGAGTTCCAGGAGTTAAAAAATTTCATCAGAGGTTGAGAAGGATACCATTGATGGTTGGAATAAGATGAAGGGAATTGTGTATTCATGTGCTGCATATTATTCCAATTATTCATGTTATTCGAAAATGGAAATGATTCTGGAGTCATACCTTGATTTCAAGGTTGCAAGGGATTTTTCTGTGCAATAACGATAGGCTGGTTCCACATATGGAGTTGATGCTTGCTGAACTACCTTCACTTGAGGTAGTGAAGGGAATTCTTTTGTGTCATGGTTCAACTCACAAATCTGACACACTTCTACCTTGTCGAGTGGGCACTACTTCATAGGATGGTTCGTCCTACATTTAGGGCAGAACATACCAAGTGTGATATCTTCTAATGCTTGTTTCTGCTTTTCCCTCAGGACATATATTTCCAAGGAGATGGAGCTCACCAATCCTGTCTTGAAATTTTTGAGGAGATTGCCTATTTTTTCCCAGGTGGCTCCTCCATTAGATGACTTCTATGTTCTTTCAAAGAAATCTTGTTCTAATTTATCCCATTTGTCTCGTTTGTTGTTCCTAGAAGATCCCTTGGAATACCTTTTGCATAGTTCAACAATGTTTTCAAAGGAATCCTTTGAGATATCCCCCTTTCCTAACAGGTTCAACACGTCTAGGCATTCATCCCTAATCCCACAAAGTAGGATTATTTTGAGCACATCTAACCCCATATTAGTCTATCCAGTTCTCTGCACATTGTATAAAATCCTTTCAACAAAATATTCCAGGCTTTCATCGTCCCTTTGTACCATTTTAAACAGTTCTTCTCTCTTATCTTTGATATTGCAATACTCTTGATATTTCTCCAAGAACACCTATTTCATCTGGTCCCAGGTGGTGACAGTTCCCCCACCTAGGCTCATGAACCAACATAATGCATTGTCCTTCAGAGTAGCAGGAAAAAGTTTCAGCTTCTGTGCATTGTTGGTGTAGTCATAGCTATGACAAAGGATGCCAAATTGAAAAATAAATTCATCTGAATTCTTTGTTTCTTTTCCATAAAAATGAGGCAACACCAATGGTGATATATTTTTCATGGGGGCTATCCCCTTTGGCTGTTGAATTGGGAATTGGAGTGTAGTAACTGTCCCGTCAGGCGGGAAGTTACCCTCATGATGCTGATTTTCACCCATTGCTTCTTCATGATATTCTAGATCGCGTCTATTTTTCATGTATTCTTCTGCTTTATCCTCTTCGTGCTTCCACTGATTGTTAAATTTTTTATGGAACTATGTCCACTCTTCTTCTGTCACAACCTTCCCATTAATGTGATATATCAAATCTCTATCAGCTGATCCCACAGTACTAACACTGTCTTCCTTCGCAGGGATACCCGAGGGTGTTGCAGCTTCTCTTGTGTTCTCCACTATGGAAACTGATGTTGCCACTCTAGGGGTAATCAAGCTTCTTCTGACAGGTGATTCCTGATGGCAAGCCCCAGTAGAAGAATTGATCCTATCAACCAGGTCATCAATGAATGTCCCTCTTCCCAATGTTGGATTTCATCCACGACCTCGATCACTTGCAATGTTAGTATTATGTGGGGTTCTGGGATTTATAGGAATGTCACGCTGTACCCTTCTCATATTCATGCAACCCAAAACATGCAAACTTAAAAACTGAAGAAAAATGAATAGATATAGCTACTGGATACAACTACTATGGTGTCTAATAATTATAAGTTTCCCCGGCAACCGTGCCAAAATGTTGGGCACCCTATATGCAAGTTAATTAAATCCAACATACAAAGTGTTCAATATAAATTCTCAACCCAGGGAAGCATTTTATTCCAAAGATAATGTGCACTGTATATGCTTAAACACTAAGTAGCTGATACTGTAAGTGAATTATCCTACTTTCCTATTCATCCCAACTCATCCCAAGATCAACTTAATCTAATTTACCTTCTTAAGAATGTAGGATCACAAATACCTTTTTACAATCCTTAATCTAGAAATGAGAGGTTCAGAAAATAAACATCTAGATTTACTTTTGCAGAAAGTTAAATCGTAAATTACCAGGCCATCTGAACATCCATTATAACTATATCAATCCAACTTGATCTATAATTCAGAAATGCAGAAATTGAGCTTCAAAAATCGTAACTACAAATGGACTTAATTAACAAAACTCAAGAAAGACATCAATTGAAAGAAACTAAGGATGAGATCAGTTGTTACAGCTAGCACACATTTTGCATAATAAAAATTAGTCTACACAGTCGACTGTCACACCACTCTACCGCAGCTTATGGGAAATGGAATTACTAATCAATTGAAGGCACACCCAATAAATCATTAATGTTGCAGCTGTTTAGAAAAGAGTAAATCTACTGTAACATCCACACCACACAATAGAGGAAATAAATACCTAATTAACTCTGCAATCTCTGTAGGAAGGCGGGCCCAACCTTCAAACATAGATGCTGGAAATTAACACACATTAAACACAGAGGTCAGCAGAATCCTACTCCTTGTATTAAATAATAGAACTGAAGCTACAGTCTCTGTCACAGCTTATACAATAAAATCAATTAATATCCAACCCCAAGCTCAGAATAGTTCCCAGTATTTATACATTCACAACCACAACTTCTATCCGCTGATATCGGGTAGCCATGGAGATCTCTGATCTTCAGGCTGCCCCAATTACGATACTTTGTTACAGCTGTGGTAAGATAGAAGCAGAAAATATAGGAAGGATGTTACTCGAGCCAGCAATGACAATCATGATCAATCTAGAAGATGATCCGTCAGTTGCATCTACCCTTGAGTAGCGCCGCACTGTTGCATCCGAATCTGTTGCAGCCTGTTGCAGCCACCTTTGTATAGCTTGCGTGGAATAGTAACCTTTGACCATGTTCTTTGGGAAACGACAGAATAAATGGTGATTATGTAAACAATGAATGTCCATCTCTCTCTTTGCATGTTCAATCTACTACACCTGTATCCTTACATCTCGAATTATCTTTATAAAATTACCATATGTTAGCATAATCCAAGATATAGAGCCCTGATTACAACAATCATAAGTATTAATAAGATAAGACAACAATTAACCATACCTGTATGAATTGAGGGATCAAGTGAAGGAAAACATCTATTTGGTGTATATAATGGAGTAAGATAAGGAAAAATAGGATAGGTAAATGTCGTCAAAAAGGGGTCATTTATGGGCCCAACAATCTTGTTGATGGAGGTATTAATGGTGGTACTGATGGCAAATGACGCTTTATTGAAGGTTCATTTAATGCATTTTGGTTTTGGCGCTCGTTCTGACTGTAGTCATGATGGTTTGATTGGACCTTTTGATCCTGCTGTCATTGTCAATTGTATGGTCGATGGGCGGTATGTCGATGATGGAACTGTCGGTTATTGCTTTTATCGAACTAGTTTCTGCTACTTCTTTCTGTCATTTTGATCATGTTTGGATTTGTTTGTTTTTAGGGTTTTTTTTTTATAGGTTTTTTTATAGGTTTTTTTATAGGTTTTTATAGTTTTGAGACCACTTTAATCGAGAACCGTTAACCAGTTTCCGAAATACTGTGCCCTATAATGTTCTCAGTCAGACTGAACCATTAGCATTGATTTCTCGAAAATATAGGGTCACATCCATTCTGTGTGCAGCTTCTTGGGTTTTCCTTTAACCCAAATGTTGTACAATAGAGAAAGATCTCCAACTGATAAATTCTTATTTTTAATGTTTCAATTGTGCCAAGCCTTTTGTTGTTGTTTCTGAATTTCCTAGTGTTGTACAGCAATTAGTCAATGCTCTTCTAGTTTGGGTAGTTGCATTATTCAGTATTTCCTTGCTTCCTCGACATTGATATGTAATATGTTGGCTATTACCAGTGTCTATTTTTGGAAGTGTAAAGGGACGACTGCTTCTTGGCCATAGACTCAAGCGAAAATGTGTTTGGTCTATCGAGCATTTATATGATGTTATGTATGCCCATAGTACTGCAGGAATTTTATCGTCCCATTCATCTTTGTCTGTGTTGTAGATTTTCTTTAGACCTCTTGTTAATGTTTTGTTGAATTCCTCTATCGTCCCATTTGATTGAGGATGATAGGTTGTGCTTCTTCGGTGGTCGATTTTGAACTGTTCTGTTAATGCTGCAGTGGTTTTATTGATGAAGTGTGAACCTTGGTCACTGATTAGTGTTAGTTGGAAATCAAACCTAGTAATGATATTTTCATATATGAATTTAGCAGCTACCTCACTAGAGCAGGTTTCGACAAGTTTTGCTTCTTCCCGTTTAGTTACATACTCTACTATTGTTATGATGTACCTTGCACCTGTCCTTTTTACCGAAACTGAAAATGGAACTATAAATTTTATAGCCCAAATTTCAAATGTTAGACTTGGGTTTAGCAATATCAAGGGAATCTGAGTACTAGTTAAAGGTCGACCTAGATGTTGGTCAGGATCACATTTGCTAACAAACTTCTTATAGTCTTTGTAAAGTGTCGGCCACCAAAGTCCCAACTGTTGGATTTTCTTGGAAGTTGTATCTGACTGAAAGTGTCCTACCACTGGTCCATAGTGTGCTTCATACATAATGTTTTCTCGTTCATGTTCTAAAACACATCAAAGGTGTACTTTTTCCAAACCCATTTTTTACAGAAATATGTTGATTAGGATATATGGTGCAGCTTTCATGGCCAGAATTTGTTTCTTCTTAGTGTTCATGCCTTTAGGTGCTTGGCCATTCTCTAGTAATTGTATTATTTCCTCTAATTCTATAGGAACAACTTCTATTTGAAATAGGTGTGCATTCGGTAGGTCATCTTCGACTCCTATCAGTTCCTCCCACGTGTCGATTCTCGACAAGTGGTCAGGCCCAACATTTGGTTTTCCTGGTTGAACGACGACTTCAAATTCAAATTCTTGGAACAGTAATAGCCACCGGTAAATTATTCCATGGTGTATAGGCTTGTTTACCAGGTACTTAAGTGCTTGATGGTCAGCGTAGAATATGAAAGGGTTAGCCAATAGGTAGTGTCAATACTTCAGGAGTGCAAAGACCAACCCTAGCGCCTCCCTTTCTATTGTCGAGTAGTTGCACTCTTTCTTAATTAATTTTTTGTTGTTGTATATGATTGTATAGTCCATTCCATCTTCACCAGGTTGTGTCAAAATCGTACCTATTTCTAGGCCTGAAGCATCAATATGAACGTGGAATTTTATCGACCAATTTGGGAATATGAGAATGGGTGCTTTGACTAATTTTATTTTTAATGTGTCGAATGATGTATCACATTCTTCCATCCAGTCGAAATCCTGATCTTCTCTTAACAGTTTTTCCAATGGGTATGTCATATCTGAGTAGTGTCGAATGAATTTTCTATAATATCCTCTATGGCCTAGCAGTACTCTGAACTATTTTGGATTCACTGGTGGTTTTAAGTCGAGGATAATTTTTATTTTTGCGAAATTGACTTTGATTCCTTCCTTGCATACAATGTGCCCTAGTAATATTCCTATAGGGGTTACGAAGATACATTGTTTTATATTAAGAGACAACTGAATTTGTCTCCATAGTTCCAGCATAAGACTTAACCATTTACAATGGTCCTTCAACATGGAATAGATCATCCAATCATCAAAGTATACTGCCATTTTTTTATAAATGTATTCTTGAAATGTTTTGACGACTATTCTTCAAAACACTGCAGGTGCATTCTTAAGACCGAATGGCATCACTCTGTAAGAAAATCATCAAATTCATATATGAATGTTGTCTTTTTTTGGTCTTTTTTGGCTATTGGTACTTGATTATACCCTGAAAATCCATTTGTGAATGAGTAACATTCGTGTCCTGCAACTTTGTTTCGGATTTCATCGGCATACGGGGTCGGAAATGGATCTTTTAGAGTGAACTTATTTAACTCTCAGAAATCGACATAGATGCTTAGTTTTTTCATGTCGTGCTTTTTCGGTTGGATGACCATTAGGATTTCCCATTCTGACTGGTCGATGGGGTAAATAATTCCAGCTGTAAGCATATTTTCGATCTCCTTTTTTACTATTTCCTTGTATTTGTGAGCCAACTTGTAGGGTATTTTCTTAATAGGCCTGGCTTCAAGTTTGATATTGATATTCATCTCTCCCATTTCATTTACTAACCCTTTTAGGTATTTTTATTCTTGAGCAAAGACATCCTAAAATTATTTTAATAAGTTGATGATTTCTGTCATTTTCTCTTCTCTCCAATAATCACTGATTCTTTCCATTTCTGGTCTGTTATCATTAGATATGTCGATTTCTATAGTTTTAACTTTCACGTCCATCCATTCTAGAACCTTTTTTTCATTAATCTTTCGACTACCTTCTTGGAACTATGACAATGTTGCTGGAAAGTCTGTTGCCATCATCTAGTCGGTATCATCCTTGTCGATCGATTTGATTTTGAATATCATTATAACTGGTTTGACCATTTCTCAGTGATCAGACTTCCATTGAAATATTTTCCCATATGTATGCTAATTTTCTAAATGGAGTCTCATCGACTGTGGTATTTTGTTGGATTGAATGTTATGGCATGTTGCATTCGGTCGGCTATTATTCTGTGTTGATTTGTTAGTAGTCGGCTGTATAAATTTTTTTATTAGTTTCATAGCCTCGACTAATTTTTTGTCTTATGGTATAAAGCTAAAGTATTTAATAAAATTTTCTCTAATTTCATTCCATAGGAATGTTTCGCCTCGTGATTCTTCCATTTTATACCATTTATTTGGTAAATCATCCAATGTCAAGGGAAATAGGTGTGGCCATATACGTTCATCTTTGTAACCAATTCTTCTACATTCTTTTTCACATGTTCTTATGTGATTTTATAGATCTTGTCCTTGTGTGAAGAAAGGTATTTGTGCTTGTTTAGTTAGCTTCCTACCTCCAAACGTTTCTACGAAGAAAGTCGAAGTTGTTGTCCATGTTTGTAATCTCGACTGATGGGTGTCCCACCATCGAGGATCTTTTCCTATAAACATTTCTACCAGGATTTGGAGCCTTCCATGTTCACCTAGGTTCTTAGAGACTTATTCTACATGGAGAACTGGTGATTCTCTCTCTTTATACCAAAGATTTTGTTTATTATCTATGTTTATTGGTGCTAAAGAGGGGTATTCCCTTATTTAATTTTCAAATGTTTTTGGAATAATTGATACAGAAAAGAATTATCAAGTTGGTTTCTTCTGGATATCCTGAATAGTCCAACAACCCCTTGCTTGTGTTTCATAGTTTTCGATTTCCCAATCACACAATTCTGCATCTGAATTATATCCAACTGAATCCTGGTTCCCTACATGAAGTTCGCCATAACTATTAGGTTCAGTATAATCTTCATCATTTTGAATCTGATAGACTTGTCGAACATCGACTTACTCGTCTATAGGCTCAGTCTAGGGTTCTCCTTGTGAAGGATGAATGGGGACAATAACTTTATGTCTGTTCTCTTTTATTTTTATTCTTTCCTTGTCCAATGATATCGATGCCTTCATTTCTCGGCCCCATGGACGTCCTACCAATGCTGGGAAGGAACTGGATCCTTCCTTAGGGTTGATGATTTCAAAATCAAATTTTATCAAAATGCCTTTTATTATTGTATCGACATTTCTCCAAACCCCAATGGGTTCGATTATTCCTTGGTCAGCTAACTTAAATATATGCCCGATTCATTCAGTTGAGGCCTATGCAACTGTTCCCATGTATCCCCCGTCATAATTTTTACTTGGGATCCAAAATCAAGAACGACTTGTCGAATGTGGTATGCTTCTATTTCAAGATCGACAAGTGGATCAACATCATTCTTATCCTTTTGATTTAAACTGCATATACTCTTAGTTTGTTTATCTATATCATTTTTGTTCTTAATATTGTATAATAGGTCAATGAATTGTGCTACTGACTTATCTTTATGTATTAAGTTCAATAGTTCGTGAAGTGCATTCTATCGATTGACATCGATTGCTTCTTGTCTAGTGAACTCTCGAAACATGTTTGATGCATCATTATACAATTGTTTTTTATTTGTAGGATTAGGATATTAAGTTTTGTCTTTATTTTTTCTTATTCTTGGATTATCACCTCCAATTTTTGTTCCTTGTATAGTCACTATGTGTAGATTCTTTGTGTGAACTACATCACATTTTTTAACACAAGATAAGACATTAACGTTTTTCTTCTTATTGATTTTGTCAAGTATGGTGGGGCAATATTCCAATGAGTGATCACCCACACCACAGCTAGTACAAAATTTCAAATCGGTTATGTCTTTATATGGACAATCTGCATACTTTTGTCCTGTATAGAATGTAAAACATTGGATTGGTCTTCATGGTCGATTGTCACGATTTCCAAAGAATCCTCCTCGACCTCCAAATCCTCCACAACAATTGTAAAACTGACACTCATATCTATGCCCTTCATATCGTTGATTTCTTGGTACATTCTGTTCATTGTTCCTTGGGATATTATCATTATTCTGGGCAATGGCATTTTTTTGGTAAACTGCCTGATAGTTTTGTTAGTTCTTTAGGTTCAAATGGCAGACAGCTATTGGATGACTCTTGACTTCACAGATTGCACACCAGGAATCTTTTCCATTCTTCATGTTGTATGGGCAATCCTTCATTGTGTGGTCTCCATGCTCCTGACATATATCACAGAAACATTTTTTTTGAACAAAACGGACGTCTTGTAGGCTTACGTCCTATCGACAATTATCTTTGGTATGGCCAGCTGTAGAACATTTCGTGCACCATATTTCCTAACCTTTGAGGTTCAGTTCTATCAAGGATTTTTGCATGATTTCCAACCGTTCTTCAGTTCACGCGTTGACAGCATGGTATGTTGGGTAGTCCTCATCCATATCGACTTGTAGAGATTTTTTCAGTGCTTCTTCATACGTTTTGAATGTCTCCAAACTTATATGTCATCAGATATTTTGGGAGAGCCCTGCAAGAAACCATTGAATCAATAATTGTTCATCGATAACATAGTCTATTTGGCTCAATAGTTATTTCCATATTTTTTCATAGTCCCAGATGGTTTCTGATGGTTTCTGAAATGTCGACTTAAGTTTTTTCGCTTCTAGATGGTTCACATATGGTATTTTGAAGAAGGATAGAAACTATTGTTTAATCTCTGCTTTATATGTGTTAGGTGTCCTTTCGGTATAGTTCATATACCAAGTTAATGCTCTCTTTCGTAGGGCACCTACGAATTGCGCCATCTGTCTATCTTCAATTGTAACTAGATTGGACTCCCATGTTGACTCACAGACAAACTAATGTTGCCTGGGATCTTCGTCACCCTAATATACGGGAATGTGTGCTCATCCGTGCCCCATTTCGGTGTCAGCTTCTCCTTCGATAGGTGGAGGTGGTGGGGGTAGTATGATATTCTGTGTAACCTCTTTGTTCACATCTAGTCTTGACAAAAAATTTGTTTTCGTCAGATGTTTTGGTTTTCGTTTCTCCTTTAACAAATTGTCAGTTAGGTTCGACTTCTTCTATTGATGTCCAACTGCACTGTTGTGCCCATGAATCTGAATGGTCTATGTTTTGTAAAGTTGTGTTGGGAAGGGGGGTGCTCCTTCATGTCTGGGATAGAGTAAGTGGATGCTTTGGTTAGAAGGGTACACCTGAAGTGTAACCCAATTTCCTTCCTCTGGTCGAAGGATCACTAAATGATTGTCATCATTTACTTCGTCGTCTAGTCGGTTCCATATACCGAACTCACCAGCTCTTAGTCTCAAGTCCTCCTCAACAATGAATTGCATTTGGGTACTCGGATTTATAGAAGACAAAGGTCTTACCTCCTAGGGTATTTCCAGTTGGAGAGCTTCTCGCTGCTCTGTCCACAAATATTCCTTTATTGGTGACATCTCCTCATCTACGCCCTCTTATTGTTAGTCATGAGCTGACTCTGACGGATTTTCCTCATGTTCTGTCACCTTGGAAACCATTCTTCTTTGGAGTGCTATATATTTCTCTCTTATCTCTTCCCTTCTTCTTTGCCTTTTCTCCCTTTCTATCTTCTGTAAGTCCGATGTACCTTTGTCAGTCATTGTCCGCTCAATTTCCTTCTTAGGTCAAATTTTCATTGCTGGTGATGGTATTTTCTCAGTTCAACTAGAATCCTTCTACTCTACCCCAACACATGGCCAGCTACCCCCCCATAGCCTATGTGGTGCTTTTAGTAATCCCGAATAGTTCTATCTACTTACTCAAGAAGTACTCCCACTCCCTTTCTGTAATAAATTTTTCTGATGCTTTTTTTTCCACCTAGTTAGTGTTTGATGGCAGTTCGGTGAGAAATGGATGAGGCTTGACTATATGGCCCACTGCTCTATCGATCAGAAATTTGAACAAAAGGGTTGGTAGTGAACAAAGAAACTGCTCAGTGAATTCAGTATAGAATCTTTTTTCAATACTTTCAATTAAAAGTCTCTCCTCCACTTCTTGTTCTTAATAGAATTCGTCTATGATTTTCTCAAACCACTCTGACATGTTTGTTCATCCTCCTTGGCTCATTTTGTGAAGCAATTCTTGGTCTTTAGTTGCTTCTGGCTTCATCTAATAGTTTTTTCAATAACTAGGGCACCGATTCTAAAAAATTCTCATGTGTTTCAGTGAAGAATTTATCCTTCGCCTAAGCAATATTCAATCTGTTTCTTCTCATGTAATTCTGCAAATAGTTTGCGATCTTACACTCCCACCAATTATTAATCTCTTGCTCTGATATCATCTACATATGATCATGGAATCCGTATATGTACTATCAGCAATGGAATCAATGTTGTAATCACCCAGATCACATAAGTTTACCAATAATACACATATAGAATCATATAAGAATATAGAGACAAGAGACAAGAATAGATGATAGAATAACAGATTATATTAATGAATCACATGAGTGTCCATACATACACAGAACTGAACCAAGTTCATATATGGCTCAACAACCTATTATATATGATTACAAAATAGTTATGAATAACTACTTGTTGGTTCTATCAACCGACACGACCTTTGAGGACGACCTAATCTCTGATTATTTGGCTAACTAGTCTAGTCGGCTCACCGACTAGCCCCTCCAACAAGCATAAGCTTTGGAACATAGAATCGTTGGCCATTGTATCCCTAGGTGTATTGTACAAGTACATCCTAGAATTAGTGTTGAGCGAGGAGCTCTGGAATTGCACTAAGTTTGTAACTCCCTAATTTTAGCATTGAGTATGGGCTCTGGCTAAGTGCTGGAAGTTACTGAAAAGAATTTATTATGTTGAGTGAAAACGACTGGAGAAAATGTTGATCTCATATGACCTATTTATAAGTGGTTAAATGAAATTTTGAATTTTTGTATATCATCAAGTACTGAAGAACTACCAGGTTATACGAGGGAATCCAACATGCAAGGATGTTTAGAGTTTCCTAGCCTAGTAGACCTAACCACCTACCTGTGGACCTTAATGAAGAAAGTGTCATAAGTTTAGGGATCATAATATATGATGCCCAAAGACAAATGTTAACAAATAATATATTATTATATATTTTATACATGGTATGTATAAAGAGTAAGCATAGTAATAATATTAATAATGTAAGAAAGAAGGAAAAGCTCCATTTTTTATTATTATTACTAAAAGAAAATTAAATAGTATAATACCTACAGAACTCCAATTAGGAACTAGTTAAAAGTTCCTAAGTTAAATATTAAAAAGTACCTAAATTAAATCAAAAGGGTTAAATCAAAAAAATCAGATGATTCTTGATTTAACTGCCCCTTTGACTAAAAAGTATGTCTATAAAGTCCCAAGCCAAAGAGAGGTTTGGGGATCTCTTCCATATTTTTGGAATATTTATTATGCCTGATTATTCTCAAGAGAGTTCTTGGAGAACATTTTCCTAAGAGGAAAACTGAGAACTAATCCAAACCTGATATACCAGTTAGGGAAGCCTTACTTTAGGATCTCTAAGCTACTTGCATGTTGGAACCAGCTCGGGGGGATCCATATTAAAAACATGAACGGTTTCGGTCATGGTTTGGTGGAATGTGGTAGTTCCCAAGTGATTCGGTCATCTATACAGAGGTCAGATCTACCTGTGAATTGTTAATGATGGGTAATTGAGTGTGCAGGTTTCAACCATTGGAATAGCTTCAATTTGTAGGTATGAGGTTCTTGACTTCCTATTTTCATTATCTAGAATAATTACTAGTTAGAATATGCAAGATTTTAGGTTATATTCTAACCCTATCTTTACCACTGTTTTCTTGCCAAAATCTTTAAGGGTTTACATTTTATTATAAACCCTATATCTGCAAAATAATTCATGTCTAAGAAATAATTAGGGTTTATTTCTATTATATCTAGTTCTACATTTATTTACAGTATACACTTTGTTTTCTTAACACCTAGAAAATTTTCTAACAACGACCTTGTGTTTATTTACCTATGTACTCTACTAGCAGATTTCATATTGCCAACATAGCTATGTTTAGAAGTAAAAGACTAGTTCAGCTTAAGCTTTAAACATACATAAATTTAAATTATAGTTAACTAACATAGTAAACAACACTGTATTCTAAATGAAATAATACTATAAACACACTATTCTCTATGTAAGAATAATTATCCAATTAAAATACTAAAGCTAAACTCAAAACCATTGAAGACCTCTCAAGGTCTGTATAATTATATTTCTACTATGAACAACGATAAACATTATCATTTATCATAAATCAAAGCTACAGCCCAAGTATCGAAACCATCTAATGGTTCACGATTTATTACTACCAACTACATCCACAAAATCGTAATGCCGTAATGCAGAAAAAAATTATCCATATAATAAATCCATTGCAAGTTTAATAAAACAAACCTTTAAATATTTACAAACTACATTATAAAAATCACATACCATAATGCAAAGCCCAATGTAATAAATCAACCATAATACTAATGCACAGTAATCATTTAAAAAAATGAATATAAATACACAAAGGTCAGAGGATCAATTTTTGTGGGCATAAAGCTCAAATCAAATCCACATATTTATAAACCCTCACCACCATGAAATGACCCAGGATCGAATCCTGGAGGGTCTTTTCTTATTTACAAATCGTCGTGAACGAATCCTGTAGGATTTTGTCCTCACGTTGTAGCTTTCCAACTATCAAATCCAAGCTATATTACATATACGCACGCTCTAATATAAAATTATCTAATCTCTACATAGTGGTCGAAGGACCCATATAAAACATACATGCTGTAACTATGGCCCTCGGCCTTTTTACATCCAAGCAATTTAAAAACTAAAAACCAAGAACTACAACCTTGTCAATGCTATGTAATAGCCACGACATACATTGGAGGATTTTATCCCAAGGATACAACATTTTCTTGCAACTCCAAATAGTAATATAAAATCATTAAAACCTATCAACAAATTACCAACAACAACAACTGCCAAGCAAAAGGGGTTTCACTCACAGTCGGTTTTATATTCTAAATACACAGCTCAATCATAAACATCAAGTCTCTATCTAATAAAATATCGCAGCTTTGATGGCGGAAACACCAATGCCATATACGACATGGCCCCAAAGCCACAACACTATCATGCATTCACCCATACGAATAAATCAAGTAATGAATGTGAATCTACACAGTCCATTAAGAATAATAAACCACGAAAGCAACACGGTATACCTTCACTGTTTACCTTCACTGTTTACAAATATAAGTTCTTAATCATTACTAAAACCATTAAAGAGTTTACACAGTCGTTTACATTCGGCCTTGCACCATTGCAAGCAATGGTGCTTCCCCATTTTCCATTAATCAAAACCTATTTACAATACACAGAGCTTCCAAGAGTCACCAGTCTCATTCTTCCACACAGAGTAACTATTAACAAAGCCCCATACATTAAATTTGTGGCCCGAATTCATTAAAACCCCAACAAGCAAACCCTGAATCCTATCGCATTACAAATGTCATATCCATTAGAGTTATAGTCAGAACCCATCCCAAACGAAACCATCAGAAACCATACCTAAGCAACCCAAACGCACGATGAGTAATAAATCAGTCATAACAGTGAAGCAAATTAGGGAACAAGTAAACAATTGTTACAGTAGGCTTACCCAAATGGGTATGGTTGTGCCACAGAGATACCCATGAACCATGACCAACACTTTTCTCGCCACAACCTACAACCTGCAACATAGAATAGAGCCACAATGAGGAGTATGTATGATAAACAAACCGAACAAGTAAAATAATGCTTCTAGAACAGACTATCCACATACCTGTTTAATCCATCGTCGTTTCACCCCATTACACCGTGTAGGAGTAGAGCACCAGCAGAAAGGCTGTGAATAACCCAAACCAACACATGAGCTAAGCCCTAAGCTTAGATGCCACCATGGCCTCCATTAACATTTACAAAACCCATAATCCTATAGTTCTTGCCACTATTTTAAAACCTTGTTTCCAAATCAACGTGGATTGCATAAAACCCACCATGCATCAAATTACTTAGGTTTAAGCCATAATTCCATGGCATATGAAATATGCCATGGAGTAATTATAATCCAAGGTTTTGCAATCTTTTCCAACATTTAAAAAAAAACATATATTAAAACTATGTTAGAGCAGGAACAAAAGGCTTAAGTCTCTAAGACCATAATAAGTCTGTGTCACTTAAATAATAAGTGCAGTAGTGACCATGTCACTATCATAAAGTCCATAATAAGAACAATAATAATCAGTGTAATGTCACTAGGATAGATCTACAAATTTGAGTACTAGTGACTAAGTGGTCGGCATTGGCTATTAAGCTTTTACAAATAGTTTTCCGTCACCAAGTGCACTTGCATGCAAAGTGGACATAAATGCATTAGTTCGTCAAAACTAAATAAGCCCGATGTGACAAGTAGAAACTATTACCTCTCAGGTGGTTACAAGGGAAACTAATCCCACCACTCCACCCCTTTATCCTTTAACAAAGTTAAGTCATAATCATGTATACAATAGTAAGTACATGTTATAATCAATGAAGTACGTAATCAATTATCTAACATACACATCAATGCATAACCATAGAACAATTGTATTAGAGGAAATTTCAACTCAAAATGGGCCTCCTAAAAAAATTAATAAAATAATAGTTAAAATCATAAAATAATATTTATTAATGTTGGAGGAAGAAAAGAAAAAAACTACTTTTTTGTTTGTATTTTTGACATATCTCCCCATGTTTTTACTCAAATTTCGATCGGTAGAGCTCGTTGGATGCGGAATTAAATTCCGCATCCAACGAGCTCTACCAATCAAAATTTGAGTAAAAACACGGGGAGATATGTCGAAAATACAAACAAAAAAAAGTATTTTTTTTAATGATACCTATCCCTAAATTTATATTAAAAAAATGTTTAAGACATATATGGCGTTTAAAATTTAAAGTAATTTCATTAGCTAACACATGATGACATGGAATTTGAGTTAAAGTTAAAAGGCCCATTTTGAGTTGAAATTTCCTCTAATATGATAGTAATCAACATCATCACAACGTAAGTAAATACAATAATAATCACATCTGAAAATATAGAAGGAGGACGTAAGAACATCTTATGACATTACAATAGTATAAACAGAGTACAACACATTCCGCAAGTTCAAATAATGTCCAACATAGGTAGTTTTGACTAGCCTAATAAAAAAAAAGTTATTTTCAATTTTTGGGGACATTACAATTTCTGAGTTCATAACTACTCGAGTGAAATGAAGGCTCGTCTAGCAATCTATAATTTAAATGGAAAAGTAGCTAGATGTTGGAGAGACTTGAAGCATACCAAAAAAGATGAAGCAAGAGAAATACGCTGGAGTAATTTCCGCAATATTTTTCAGGAAAAATATATGTCAGAAAGATTCTTCAACATAAAAGTTAAAGAGTTTCACGAGTTACGTATGGTATCCATGACTATGGATGTTTTTATTAACAGATTTCTGGAATGTAATTCTGTTGTCGTCCAAGCTGAGCACTAGTGACGAACGGGCTGTATGTCTTGTTTTGTTTTATAAGCAGTTTTCGTCGTCAACTGCACCTACACGCGACAAGGAAAGAAATATATTAGTTCAATAAGAGCTAAGTAAGCCTCGAAGTGACAAGTAGAAAACAGTTACCTTTCAGGTGTTTACAAGGGAAACAAATCCCTCCACTCCACCCCTTTTTCAATAACAAGTTAAGTCAGATTTGTTTATACAATAATAATC
This sequence comes from Pseudotsuga menziesii, assembly GCA_001517045.1. NCBI lineage: Eukaryota > Viridiplantae > Streptophyta > Pinopsida > Pinales > Pinaceae > Pseudotsuga > Pseudotsuga menziesii. The sequence continues at coordinate 107,353 of LPNX010138178.1, forward strand.
AAACTTTATAACCACTAAGTAACTAATCGAAACAACTAACATACATATAAATGTGTCACCATAGATCAAGATAGTAAGAAACATCACGACAACATAAGTATTACATTAATAAACACATCGGGAAATATGAAAGCAGGACATAAGAACAACTTACGACAATACAGCACAGTGAACAAAGTATGACACATTCCGAATAGTTAGATAATGTCTAACACAGGTAGTATTTGACTAGCCTAATAATTTATTTATTTTTCAAATTTTTGCGACATTACAAAATACTTTATTAATGGCGTCATTCATGAACTATGTTGGATGGGAACTTACATTATCCAATGACAAGTGTACCAAAAACTTGAGCATAGATGAATATCATATAAAATTTGACCAAGATGCCCAACATTGTAATATTCCATTACCTTATTATTATCCCCTCATCATGAGGTTGTAGATTGTTTAAAAATCACTCTCGATATATTCTTAGATGAATACACAAGAGGATGTGATCCTCTAAATAAATCATAACTTACATTTTGTAGACCAAGTTATGAATACCAAAGGCCAACCTCCTAAAATTTAATCATATAAAAATAAGTTACATGTAAATATAAACCAAACTCATCCCATACTTTCATACAAATACAGTTCTATTTCCTTTATTTTAGTGAGGTTTTTCAAAAACCATAAGTACATACATATAAATGTCATTAAATTTTTGAGATATACACCAATGCATGCAATTATACTTCATTATATTACTAAGGTGTCATTCTCTCATAAAAGTGTAAATGAATTCTAATGCTTCATACTTCTTCATCTCATATCTAGTAAAATATGAGTTAAATTATAACGTTTCATACTTCTTCATATTGTATTTAGTAAAATACGAGTTAATTTCTAAAAGGGACGATCAATGTAATCAATTTCTATTCTTTTATTAACAATGTTAATTTTCAATTATTTTATCATCAATGTTCACAACTCTACATAGTGATTGAAATTTAGGGACACAAGTTTCTAACAACTTTTAAATATTCGTTGAATTATGACATGCTATTAATATTTAATCTTTGAAAATATAATGAAGACAAAGCAAAATTTCCACATTGCATTAAGCATATATCAATTATATAATTGTGCAAATAAATATATCCAAATTTTTAAATAAAAAAATTTATTGGTAAATAAATATTCTGTAGGAGATATTAGGTAATATTATGATACATTAAAAAAAAATTCTTTGAAAATATATAATGAAGACAAAGCAAAATTTCCACATTGCATTAAGCATATATCAATTATATAATTGTGCAAATAAATATATCCAAATTTTTAGATAAAAAAAACATTGGTAAATAAATATTCTATTAACAATATAATAATGTATTATATCCAAGTGTAGGGAGATATTAGGTAATATTATGATACATTAAAAAATTTATGCAGCAAGTAAAATAAAAAGTAAGATACAAATGAAAAGTAATAAAAAAAAAATTATGTTGGTTATAAAATTAAAATAAAAAATAAAACTAAAAAGTATATATTTATCTCAATTTTGTAAAGTTATTAACCACTGAAGGGATCAAATTCTTGAGGTGTAAATTTTCCTTGATAAATCTAGGTTTAAGAAAGATCTATGCTAATTTACTTATGCTTAACTTATATGTTTTTTTGTGTTTTTCAATAAAAGTAATATTTAGATATGTGGAAACGTGCGCATGTTGGGCGTGATCGAAAATAGGGACGCGCACACATCCCTGTGTTTAAAAAAACAAAAAACAAAATAGTGGGCATTGGTTTTTGTTTTATAGCCACCCATGAGCGCGCAAGGAGGAGACAATGACCCCCAAGGAGACAAAATCAACCTCCAAGGAGCCCAACTAACTTGTGAAAACCGCCTAAAATGATGTTGGAGTAAGGTAAATAGAGTAGGAATGCAATTATTTTGTTTATTTCATTGTTTTTATTATTTTTAAAATAAAATACAAAATTAAAAAAAAAAATTGAAAATCAATTGAAATGGGCAAAATTTGATAGTGCGGGTACAAATTACCTAGCCACAATGACCAATACCAATGAACCATCCCAAGAAATGAATGAAACAAACCAAACAGAGGACCCAAACCCCGAATTAAACGAATAAAACCCTAAATTAAACAAAGAAGAAAACCCCGAAGAAGAATTACATGGGGATTTGAACCAATTAAGAATTTTGAGTGATGAATTGAAGAACACGAGGCAACCCTCTCGAGTTTCCCTCACCACATCAATACAAAACATTATAGAATCTATCAACATTTCCCACAGTGAGATAACTAGTTTGAGCGAATATAGGGCTCGAATGAGAGAGCATTATAGCACTGGTATATCCAAAGAGGATGTAAAAAACCTTAATATCACAAAATCCCAACTGTGGAGCAAATTTATATATCCTAGAACAGGACAGCCTCCAAATGTGAGGAAATGGCGAGTTTGCATGGAATGGTGTAATTACTAGCCATGGAGAGAAAAGTGGAGGAAGAGATGGTTCATGGTTGTCGACAAGCCTGCATGCAACAATGTCGAGGTCCCACAGACTTTTCTTAGGAAACTGTGGTCTAAGTTTGTGTTAGGGTTCCATGTGAACTACTTTGACATCACTGAGTTCCAAGGCGTTGGTTTTGGCTCAACCCAAGATCGACCTCACGCCCACCAGAACCCACTCAGAGGACCTGCTGCACCTAGGTGAGAGCCAAACCCGCCTCCTCAACCCCTTGGGTTAGGTAGCGGGCTATATGAGATCCATGAGTCTGTCAGACATGCCACACAACACCTTCTCAGGCATACCGCTTCATTTGTGGCTATGTCCTGGGAGAGCGAGTAGGACCCCCCCGAGAGACACACTTCTACACGGTCTACTGGTGGTGGGCGAGGGAGAGTAGATATAGGTGGTTTCCAAGTGGATCCATCTAGCTAAATGAGACCAGTGCCACATCATTGTTCTCGTTTGGGGAATCCATGCTAGGCTCCCACGCAGGAGCATGGCACGGAGAGCTACCTACACCAGGTTAGTCATTTTTTTATTTAATGTCATAATTTCTAATAAATTTAACTTAGAATCAGATGTTGATGACTTGATTTTTTTTAATGTACCGCTATTCAGTACCGAGTCTCCAACACACGGGTAGGAGGACACTGGCTCCTTCAACCTAGATGGAGCCATGGAAGTTGCAGAGGAAATCGCGGCACCATACACATAGGTATTTTTCTTTCAGTAATTAAATTTAATGTTAGTAGTTAATATTTTCGTCCAATATATGTGTCTCTCTTGTAATTTGTTTTAATATTTGCATCGTGTTTATTGTTTATTTTTATTGCTCCATGATCCTGTTTTTCTAACAATGTCACGAGAGAAAAATATATATTCTACCACAGTATCTTAAAATTCATTCAATTCCTTCAAAAATGGATGAAATGTTCTCTTACCTTAATTGGTAACAAGCTAGGAAGTATGTTTGACATTGGTGAAAAAATGAGCGACCTAGAAAAAACTTACGTGGAAAACATTTACATGGAGATGCACCAAGATGATGGGTTAAATAATTAAATTGGTAATTAATGAATTGGGTCTTAGTTGTATTGTCAAGAATTGAATATGTGAAAATAACTATTTTCTGCTCAATATGCTACCTATAATAGAAACTTAGAAGAAAATGTACTAAGAAGGGTATTCTCAATTAGGATACCTTAAAAAATTAGGTTTGAAATAGGAGGAGAAGAGAACTCATAGCCATGTCAAATCTCTAGATCAGAAAGGAAATGAAGCATAAGCAAGGTTTAATAGGGCTAACTAGTCAACTAATTTGTATACAAGGAAACTTTAGCATCAATAATGGATACAATTTTCAAAGATATAGTTAGGGAAAATATGACAAACACTTACCCTACAAATCATCCATCCTTTGATATTGCACAAGACAAGCATATGATTTTTGAATATCATTTCAAGGATTGACGAGAAATTCTAAGGAATAAGCCCATAAACGTTGTGGATATTCTCTAAAATAGAGAAAAATGTAACATCCCTCAAAATCATAATTTAAAAGAAAAATTATAATGCAAGTTTGGGACTGTTATTTTCACCATCATATCATTGATGTTATGTCGCTTGATTGATTTGTGACTTCTATTGTATCACTAAATTAGTTCTTGTCAATCGTCGCATATTTATTTAAATTGTCGGCCCATATTTAGTTAATATTTACTAATTGAATATAAATAATTTTTTGCAAATGAACAGGTGTTTACAGGATTGAGTGACCAGCAATCCCCACTGAGGATCAGTAGATCCCCTCGTGAGCAGGTATCTTGTAATAAAGTATAAATTTAATTTTAGTTTTGATGGATTAGATTTGTATAGTTATATTTTTTATGTACTAATACACAATTCCATGAATATGTATGCAGGTCCCACCACATAGGCATGCCGATGTCACTATATCTCCACCGAATACCTTTTTCCCACCATATATGCCAGGTGTAGCCCATGGAATACATGTCCCTTTCCTTGCATCCCTCCCCATCCCATTCCATCCATCCCTCATTTCCTCTTCCAGGGTGGCCCATTCCATTCTACAACCAGTTGGCATTTATCATCATAAATCACCACTTCGCCCACTCCAGTCCATGCCCTTTCCCACCATGCCCCCTATTTTTGTAGCCAACATAGATGTGACTACATTCTTCACTATTCCATCCACCCTAGAATCAAATCAAGTTGTAAAACCCACTAATCCACCTACCACCCCCGAGGACCAGGCGATTGTACCACCTTCTACCCCTAGGACCAGCTTGTTGTGTTCACGGTGAGATTGATTAGTTTATGAAAATATCGTGCAATATTAATGAAAATTAACATAGAAGTAAATTGTATGAGTTATCTTACTATTTAAATGTTGCAGGTTGGCATTGCCGAGAGACTTGGATCACAGAGGAGGGTATCCCGCTCACCACTTACGGTCTCATCTCAGGTGAGCTATTTAAAATTTGAAAACATAATTTTGTTATTTAAATTATGTTTTATTCTTGTATAATTTCCTGTAGCAGTTGACATTTGATTTTTTTCATTTCAGAGCCCAATGGGAGGTGGTTGAAGTGGCCAGAAGAACCGAGCTTCCTCTAGATCAAAGAAGAGGAAGATTGATTTTGGAGTTGGACCTGAGAGCTCCAAGTGTGGGTAGGAGGATTGAGAGAGCCTCCTATGTACACTAGCCATGATGTGGCATTTTGGCACGAGTTGCCATATTTTGTATAGGTCATGAGTTGCCATATTTTGTATACAACATGAGTTGCCATATTTTGTATATGATTGGAAATGTTTGTATATGATTGGAAATTTTTGTATATTAATATATCATTTTGTACTTCTTTATATTACTTTTCCTTTTATGACATATTTGCATACATTATGTCGAATGCAGTAGTAGTTTACAGTTGATGCACTAGCAATAATTATTGTTGAGGAAGCAATAAAGTCAGCATGTTCACAATAAAATGCATAAAAAATTTAACACTATAGGTTAGTTAACAAAAAAATACACAAATGCATAAACATGTACAATAAAAATGATAATTGAACTCTAACTCCTATAGAACCCTAACTAATATTGAACGAACACACTAACACCTACAGTCTTATTCATTGTCCAAATTGCAATAGAAAGCACTTGTGTTCCTTTGGTATTTACATAGTAATTCTAACCTTTGGCCTTATACTCCATTTTCTATCCTTGACTAACCCTAGGACTGTCTAACAAAATAGATTGTAATACTACCTATTAGGAAGCCATAAGACACACCTAAACCATTCTATTCTAGCCTAACCCTTGCTAAAACCCTTGCCCTAGACTCCTACCTTTCCCTCTCTCTAAATCAAGGCTTATTCCTTTCATTTCCACACTACTTAGATCCCCATGAATCTCCCTATTTCTCTGACTGTAATATCCATTTTGGACAGCCCTAGAACACCACTAACTCATCCTAAGCTTCCCTAACTTATTCACTGTAATATCCTATTTAGGGCAGCCCTAATAGCCTTCTTACCCACCTATCATATCCTAAGGTCACTTCCTGTCCTTCCTATTTTACCCACTAACTAACGCCTCAGCTTAAATTTTTCCATAACGCAATTTAAAGTGGCACAAAGACACCCTAAAGAGACTGTATATAAACAATCATTCCCAGCCATACTTAAAAAAATTTGACAGTGGTATATAAACATCCATAACTTGGAAAAATACTAGAAAAGTCCTTGAATTGCTTGCAAGTCATTGTGTCATCAAAATCAAAGTGAATATACTTTTTATCATTCCGACTTGACTGGAAATTACATCTTGGACTATCATAAGACATTTTACTTGACTAGAAAATTGATTTGGTTTAACAATCCCATTGGCTCGGAAACTTGTCACTTATAAAAATTTTATCACTGATGTTTACTTAAAAAGATTGTACCTTTGTCTTGACAAGCTAAAAAGTGAAATATAGGACTGTCATAATGCTAAATGCTTGGGTGGAAATACTTTTATGTTGGTTGCAAAATAGGTTGACTTTGTACGATATGATGATAACATCCCATCAACACGAAACCCTACCAACTACTATAACATACCATAACATACTAACATCATACCATTCTAACATACCATACCATACTAGCATATCATACCATACCTTACAATACTAACATCATAGTACATACCCTACAATACCCTATCATACTAACATCATACCATGTACTAACATACCATACCATACCATACTAACATATAACATATCATACCATTCTAGTTCCATCACATAACTTGTAAAGAGGTCATAAAACCCTACTTCCATCTCATAATTTCTCAACCCTAGTTATAGCATGCAATTGCAGATCATGAAACTATAGCATGCAATTGTAGTTCATGAAACCCTAGTATGAAAGTCTCAACGAGATTGTAGTTCATGAAACCCTAGCAGGCAATGGTAGTTCATGAAACCATAGGTGTGTTTCTATTTTCCATCTCATAACTTGTAAAGAGCTCATAAATCCATATTTCCATCTCATAACTTCTCAACCCTAGTTATAGCATGCAATTTGTAGTTCATGAAAACCTAGTTGGTTTAGGATTTGTACATGTACATGTGTTTCTACTTCCATCTCATAGCTTTTAAAGAGATCACAAAACCCTAGTTCCATCTCATAACTTCTCAACAATAGTTATAGCATGAAATTGTAGTTCACAAAACCCTAGTTGGTTTTCAATTTGTACATGTACATGTGTTTCTACTTCCATCCCATGGCTTTTAAAGAGGTCACAAAACCCTAGTTACATCTCATACCTTATCAACCCTAGTTATAGCATGCAATTGTAGCTCACAAAACCCTAGTTGGTTTTCAATTTGTACATGTACATGTGTTTCATCTCATAACTTCTCAACCCTAGTTATAGCATCAAATTGTAGTTCATGAAACCCTAGTAAGCAATTGTAGTTCATGAAACCCTAGTATGCAAGTCTCAACGAGATTGTAGTTCATGAAACCCTAGCATGCATTAAGGTATCCACACTATAATTGTTTTCCTCGTTAGGGTTTATAAACCCTAATCATATTTCATCATAGAAGCACATGGCATTTCAGACAAGTCTAGCACGAGTTTCGAAGTCAACAAGTCTATCCTAGGATGATTCCTCAAACCCTAGGTCTTTGTCTATTGCATCAACACAAGCACCACATTAGAGGAAATTTCAACCCAAAATGGGCCTTTTAACTTTTCACCCAAATTCCATGTCATTATGCATTAGCCAATCAAATTGCTTTAAAAGTCAAACACCGTATAGATCTTAAACAATATTTTATTACATAATCTCATAATAATGGAATATTTTAATATTATAATTTTCTTGGACAGTGAAATAATATCTGCCCAAGGTGCCCCAAATTGTCTTGGAAAGCGAAATCCACTATGCACACCTTCTCCACATATTGGAGAGTTATTAATGAATCAAAACTTGTTGACCACATTAATTACATTATTATTTTTTTAATTAGATAGAGGTTTTTTTATACATAAATTTGTGGGTTTATTACCTACCACAATATCCATGGCACCAACATTTTTTTATACATATTGAAATATATAAAATATAAATAAAAAATTATTTGAAAATGGGTTTATTACCTACCACAATATCAATTGCACCTACAATTTGATATATATATTGAAATATATAATGATATATATAGAAAACATATTTCAAAATATATAAACATAATTAGAAAAGTTTTTTTTTAACCATGTCCTTATGAGTTTATTATATGTTATATAAAAATTTATTAAAAATTATAAAAATATATATTAGTAATTAAATGTGGTGTTTTTTAAGCCAAAGATAAACATGACCAATATTTTTTTATATATACTTAACTATATAAAAAAATTACTATTAACATATTAAAAAATATATAAATCTATATAAATCTATATATTTAAGTAAACCCTACAACTTACTTCTTTTTAAAGTACTCTAATGGTTAACATTAAGTTCATTAAGTTGTCTATTTATATTTTTATTAAAGTACATTTACCTAGGTGGAAAATTTCTAATTTCAGTGAAAAAATTTTACAATAGAAGCCCGCCAATGCTGTGCACATCAAAGACGCCCACGAATGCTCTTGTTCAAACATCTTCATCACCAATATCACTGGAGCATTTTACCTCACCCATAGAGAAATACCTTCATGCTCGATTAAAAGCTGAGCGCATTCTATGGAGTAATGGGCCTGGGATTGCATGGGCTGCATGGGATGAGCATCCGCTGGAAATTATAGAGAGCCAGATCTGAAATACAACTCAACCAGAGAAAAAGCAGCATTAAGGGAACATTATCAAAACAACCCAGCAAGCCATCTGTGAACATCCAGTGAATTTTGGTCCTTCTATTCATTGGTCTACTGGATAGATATCATTTTTAGGTAAATTCAATACTCAGTGATCTTATGTTAAAAATTTGGGCAAAACAAAAGTAAAATTTGGTATCTCCTCTTTTATGTAACAATTTTGTTCCTAAGAGTCTTTATTATCCATTATATGAGTGTGGTTTGCTCTAACTTACTGACCCTTAGTACTAGGTGTTAGTTTTCATCACACATATTGATGGAATAATGCTGTAGAAACTACTGAATGTATATTTAATAGAATATCTGACCTCAATCCTGACTGAGTTTCCTGTAGGTAGATTTCCATGGCTGATAGTAATTATAAATTGTAAACTTCTTCACTCAATGTATGCGCATGATATCCAACACTCATTTACACATATTACTTCATGACAGTTCATCATTAATATGCCACTAACATTTATAGCAGAAAATTCAAAAGAGAATTGACAGAAATGTGTAAAGTCTGATATAACTCAGTTACAGGATAAAGATTCATAAATTTTCACAACCACTTACATGTAGAATGGAGTCAAACACTCGTATGGATATCCAGAAATTTGGGGAGCTGTAAAATGGATTGAGATAATGGAAAGCGCCTGCTATATTGCATAAATTTCAGATCTGGTCACATTACATGTTGCTCTTGATTCACTGGGTGTGTAGATTGAGGAGAAATGTAGAAAACTGCATAGCATTAAATAAAAATACACAATACTCCTGTAGCAACTCGTTTTCTACCCAATGATCACAATAATGGCTCAGCTGCAAATCTAATCTGATACCTCTTCCTCAAGGGTGCCCCGCACTATTTCTCAACACTGGAACTTCCCTTTCTTGCTCCCACGTGATGACAGAGATGAGCCTCCTTGCTTCTAGCATGACACAGAATTGAACTATTGTTCTCTCCTCCTAGTGTTCTAGCATGACATGCCTGGGAAATGTTGGCTGTAAATGACAGCTAATGTTTGTTAACATAGACTAGTATATTATCCCTTGAAGGAGCTGCTGCCTTCCACAAATTCCCAGCCAACTGATGAGTGAAGTAGTGGACACTTTATTTATATAATAGCTGAGCTTGACAAGGAAAAGAGACCTTCCCACTGCACAGATTTCCAGAATTACTCACTAACAGGTTGCTCACAAATTTCCTGAGTGTGTATGGTGGTCTGTATATGGAATATGAAGCCAACAACTTGCCCTTGTATTTTGTGGACACTAAAACCCAACAGCTACGAACTCTTGCAGCAGCTGAATGTGAAGTAGAGTATATGCTCACTGATAAAATAGATGTGAATCTTCTTCCCACTAACCAATAGTGACCCCCTGAATATGAAGTTCATTATAAATATGAAGTTTCTTGATAACATTTTCCTATGGATCCTTTGTACCTTTTTTGCAGTGAAATGGGAACTCGTAGATCTTCAGGAAAGTCAGAAACTATTGTAGTTGAGAATGCAAAGGATGAAATGGATAATTGGATCACATTATGGGTGTCCATTGGATCTTGGGTTACTTTGCAACCATCAAGGAACCGAATTTGGGCAAAAAAAAGAAGACTAGATAATTTACAATCCCATTGGAAAGGTGTAGTAAGGGCATTTAAGCGGAGCCAACAGGGGAAAATGTGGAGAAGGTGCTCATAGCTCATGTATATGAGCACAAGGATATCCTCAAAGAGTCTGTTTCCAAACAAGACAATTTTCCTCAAATTGGATGAAATTGTAAGAACTTGTCATTTTATAAGCATTGAATTTTTTTCTTAATTTTGCATGAGTATTAGAATATGAATGCCCTAGATTGGATGGATACTAAATATGTTTTTTTTATGTAGGTTTGTGCATTTCTGATTTTGAAGAATGGCAGCCTGTGGAGAGTATTACTAGTACTTTACGTGTTTTCCATTCCCATATAGGATAGATACTCTATGAGGGCAAGGATTCCACATCATTGAGGGAAGAAGGGGTATGGTTTTATAAATATGATTACTTTATTCCAAGGGGTAAAAGGATGGGATGAATTGAAGAAGCCAAGTTACCCATACTTCATGAAATTGGCTTACCACATTTTAATCCAACATTAATTGATTGCATACATTCAAAATTATTTCTTGAAATTCAATTTGGTATGTGGGAGAAGGGTGGTGCATGTGATCATTTTGGTATACACTTACCATTTTTTGTTTTTTCTGAAGTGTTCAAGGAAGAGGAATCTATTCGAATGACTAAGAAGACTTTTTCTTGCACAAACCCCTCTGACATGTTATTACGTAACTTATTTTACCCTGTATGGAATACAAGATTACATCTTGTGAATGGAGAGCAATTAAAATGTGTGTTGAGTGTAGAGACACTTCGTTTTAGGTAATGTATTCAATTTTGATTTTTCCTTTTATTTGATTTTCACGAGGTTTGACATCACTTTCTAATTATTTTTTTATCCTTTTTAACTTGTATATATTCAATACCAAGACAAAATCTCTATGGTTATTTTAAGTTTCGATGTTTTAGGCATATAAGGGATAACAACAATTGGATTTGGATACCAATAGAGAAAGACAATTATGATAGCACCCATTCTCCTCTAATATCCATTGATATTTTTAAAGATGGTGCACATTTCAAAACATTGTCCATGGAAGAAAACTGGAATTTGTTTGAAGTTAGAAGAGAACTTGAATTTCAAGAGGAATCAAGCCCCGAGGAAGACTTCTATTTTATTCACAATGGAAAAAGGGTGAGAATTATATAGTTAATGTATTTTTATTCATATTCTAAACATGTTTCTTACTTACATTTTAATGATTTCCTTTGGACAGATTGGTAAAAGATGAGAGAAAAGCATCATGTGCAAAAGTTGCACTCATCCCCATACATTAGAAATTCGAGGGACCTGACACAAGGTGAGTCCTCGACAACCATACGTTAAGAAACTCTTCTAATATTAGTTGTGATATCTATATTTTAGAACTAATTTTGAAATTTCCTACTTATTTCTTTTGACAAGAGAAGGTACGATTTTGTTCATTGATTTTTTTTCACATCATTTGTATTAATTGTTATTTATTACTACATTTTTAGGCCAATATTTCATGAGATTCTACCGTTTTAACTCAATCTATTTTCATCACATGTACAGGGAAATAAATGGAGAAGGGGATGGACTTTCAAAGGCTCGTCTACAGCTAGAGAATGGAATGTGGCATATTCCAGACCTCAAGGATAACCAACATTCTGAATATTTTCATCCCACTTTTTTTGAGTTTATTCTAGATGGAGGAGTATATAGTGATGTTAAGGCATCAGAGATTTAGGAGGGTTACTGGTTTATTTTGATTATCTGGATGGAAAATTGTTAAAACCTTTTTTATAATCTAATTTTAGAACTCGTAGTGTTGTTCAGAGGAAAGTTTTTTGCTCCCTTGTGGAATCCAACATTTGTGATGTTCTAGACTATCAAGAAAATGCCGAAAAAGAAGTAGGTGTTTACCTCTCTTTTTTAACATGACATAAATGCTTAACTGCATATACAAAATGTACTTTCTATCTTAATATGAATAAAATTTTGATTTTTTCCAATGAAAAAACAAGTGAGTCTACTCCAAGTTATCTAACTGTTTCCCATCAGTGACTTGAATAGAAATATATGGTATTTATGGATTTCAGTATGCTTTGGATGAATATTGGCTTTATTCAATAACCTAATGCTTCTCATGTTTTTTCCTTTTTTGTTCTTGTATAAATTTGTTGACTGAATGGAACCAATAGTTCTTCATTATTTGGTGTGCACTAGCATATCCTAATCCATGTTTAGTTCTATACTGTCCATAGAAGTTATGAAGCAATGGCAAATGTCCCACAAGCTACATTTTGAATAGTGCATACTGTGCAAGTGGCACTTAATCTAGATGGAAAGTTGCATTGCCTTGAGATCCTTGATTTATGTTCCTTTGATCCTTTTCTGCTAGGTTTAGTGATTCATGAAAACTAATATAATTTATTTTGGTTATTTATTGTCAAGGATTGTCACTTTGGACTATTTTTTGTTTTTTTTGCCAAGTCCTTCATCTGACAACAAAAAAGAAATGGATCAAATGCATTATATCAATTTTCATGAATGTCTAAGTCTTTAGGGAATTTTGAAATAGACAGTAGGGAACTTTCAAATCATATGACACATTTTAATCCATCTTAGAGAATCATTTTCATTAAAACCACTACAAAATGTAGCAAATGCTCATATGAAAGATCCTTGTCAACTAGGATCAGGGATTCCTGGAAACTGATATACTTTATTCCAGTCATTTTTCTACACTTTGCATTTACCCCACACATTTTTTTGAAGCATGACAAACCATGAGACACAGTAAATGAAAAAAAAAATGCATTTTCTCTTGTTTTTTATTGACTGCAGATATTGCAGAAGTTGCATAGCTGGAAGGCCATTGTCTCTGTATATATGTACCTTCAAGAGCATGTATGTTCTTGCATTTTAGACCAAGGTATCCAAATTAAGGGTTGCAAGTGATGGTTCATGGAATCTTATTGAAATATTGGATACTTGATTTGCATGCTATTTCATTGTATAATAAGTGGTTCTTGCTAATGTGATTCTTTAGAGAAATGTCTTCAAATTTGGTTTATTTGAGGTTGCCAGAAAATCCAGGTGCATAGTGCAACCTTGACCAAACCTAGGAATAAATAGAATTATTTGTGATTTGTAGGCATATGGATGGTTAATGGAATTTTGATGTCTCTTGTATTATGTTTTTTCCCTTGTATGAAGTGTTGACATAGTTTCTACCATACTAATTTTTTATAAATTATGTGACCAAAATAATGGTATAGAGGCTTTATGCTAAATTCTAGACACCAATTATCATTGATTCTGCTTGGACCAAGTGGTTTCGTACATTGGCCTTTTGAATAGCATGGATGGAATTCCATAGTCTTTGTACATGGTCCTTCATGGAAAATATGGATTCCTGGACCTTGATTATATATTTGCATTTATATCTTGACTATAAGACTTTGTTGTCTTGGTGGATGTCTTGGTGGATGTCCACTTTGCTTCAAATTCATTGTACATGGATTTCAAGTCTTTATGATCGGCTCAGATAGTAAGTTTAAAAATTTCAATGTCCTTTAAAATATTTTTCTAACCCCATCTATATCTCATACTGGGGTTCCAAATACATTTAAGGTAAAAGGAAGGCATCAGAAAGATGTTTTTTTTTATCATCTATGAAATCTTAAAGTCTAAACCTTGTTGGTTTAATACAAGCAATGAACTTGAACTTGATCAGTTCTAAGGAAACTTACACTCTGGTGAAGAATGGCCAATATCTTGGCTACTTTAAGTCCTATCCATATTTGATTTCTTCAATGCCCTCGCTTCCCTATCGATATTTAACAACACTATTCAAATTTAAGTGTACAGAACCAAAGTTACTGCAAAATAAAAATTGTAAATCTGCAAATGTTAGGATATTCTAGTTACATCATCTGTTTATTTAGTAGTTTCCAGTTGTATATGGAATGTGTAAAAACAAGTCTAGACTCTAGATTGCATTCTTGTTTTTTCGAAGCAGAGTTTTTTTCCAATTGTACCCATGATTTTAGGGGCAGTGATGTTTGTGTGTTTGTATATTCTTTATAAAAGAAAAGAAAACAAGGAGGACAACAATTTGTACCTACAGAAAGTTTTTTTTTGGTGGTATGTGGGTCTTTCCTTGGTTGTTCTGTTATTTTGAATATTTGCTGATGAATATATATGTGATGTAGATTCTTCTCCATTTGCTACAGGTTGCTATCAAGAGTTAACAATTGGTATCAGAGTGGTTGTTGGGTTCAAGGGGATGCCTTTGTTATTAGAATTTGATTGTAACATTGTCTACTTGTGCTTTCAACCTTGTTTGATTAGTTTCAAGTTTGAACTGCTTTGGATTGTCTACATTTGACAAACAATAATCCTAATGGATGACAAACAAAAATTCTAGGAAGCTAAGATGTATATATCGTTTATGAATAGAGTTGAAAACTAGAATTTTATTCAAAAATAATAATGGAATTTGATTGCTTTTCATCTGATACACAAAACCAGATGACATGAGGAATATTAACTGAAGGTTTACATGGACAAGAAATGTAGCATCACTATATAAATTTGGATTGAACATTTTCCAACCCATTCTGTTCTTGTTCATGAATCTACTTATTGCCTATTCTGATCCACCATTTTTTTCTGTTGTACCTTGCTTTGATATTGTGAATAGCCAAGATATATATAAAGCATGGACATGAGAATGACTTTCCTTCATAAGAAGCCAAGCAAAGTAGTCCACTAATCTATTCAATGTTGGTCTTATTTTTCCATAGCCAAATGTTTTGACTTCAAGAATGTTTTAAAACATCCCTGAATAACTTGTATGTTCAATTCACCTGTTGGGAAGTACCTGTAGGAGCGGCTTGAGCACTATAGTCTTACAGTATACACTGGCTTTTTTTCCATTTATTGCAAGCCTTGTTCAATTTTCTCACTCCAGGCTACTACAATTATTGAGAATTAGCCAACCCTCCCTAATGGCCTCTTACTGTTCGTCCTGACTCTCAAGAGAGTTCAGATTTCCTCAAGAGAGGGTGATATCTAGGTCACCAGTGTTCAAGACTGTTCTTTGTTGAACAAGGCTGTTGCTAACCTCCCAAGCCATGGACAATATGTGGGAAGAGTTACATTTAACCCTAGGTCTGATTGTCTCAAAGTTATTTTATATAAAAAAGAGGTGTGTTGTAAGTAGACTTTTTCAAGAAAATTTTGAACATGTAGCTATTTAGGATCTGCTTGAAAATCATGAATATGTGTTCCTCTGAGACCAAGATTAATATCAATATCAATGCCAGTTGAATCATGTTTCTTGATAGAATAGAGGAAATGGAGTAATTCATTTTCCATCTTGACAGGTGAATAGATTTATGATGGTCCAGCCCGAATATTTAGTTATGTTCCTTAATATTGATAGGTAGTATTGAACAATTGAGAAGGTGGATGGCTGCTTGTTTTATTTTTTATATTCATTGCTCTATGATAGAAAAAACAATTTGGTTGGCATTAGACACTGGTTAAGTTGGTACTCCCAGGATGCAGGGACAAGCTAAAAAAGAGAATTGAGAATATTTTCTGCAGGGAAGGACGCTCCCTTTGAAAAAAAAATCTTGCATTTCATAGTATGTCACCTGCCTTGTGAGCATCTGTCTTCATGGATTGATTTTCATTTTAATGGAATCACTGTTTGTTTGTATCTAGATTCTGAACCAATTGTGCATTATAAATATATATTATTTTGCAGTACAACAATAGGAAACGTCTGTGATATTCTTCATTTAATCACATGCCTTATTTCATGCATGTGTGCTCTGGTAAATCTAAGAATGTATCAGAGCCACCACCGAGCTTGGATTCTATACTACGAAGTTTGATTTGAGGTGGGTTGTAAGCTACATGTTGGAGGGCACACTAGACTAGATGGATTCAACGATTGCAAAATGTGCAGGATGAACGATTGCAAAATGTGCAGGCTGAACGATTGGAGACTCAGTATCTGTTGGATTATCAAATCAGCAGTTGTGATTTGTTCTGTTTAATATTTAGTACCACATTGGTAACACGGAAGAGTATCTAATGGTTTAAATATTCCAACCTCTCTCATTCTTATTGACGCGGAGAGAAAAGGTATGGTGGGGGCTCTGGGTGTTTGGACTCCACGAGAAGCTCACTAGCCTGGAGCCTGGGATGACCTGACAGGCCCCCTACCTTTTGTTACAGGTGGCAAATAGAGAACCTTTTGGTACAGGTGGAAAATAGAGAATGGTACACGTGGTAAACAAAGAATGGTACACGTGTTCAATTCTCTAAATACTATCACCGCTTTGATCATTTTTTTCAAAATTGTAACGACAAAAGAATACTCCATATTACCGAAGGATGATTGAGAAGGTATAATCAATATATTCATTGCGTTATTTACATGGAATACACCAACTAGGGCCTTGTATGCCTCATTTTATAATATTCTTGTAAGTAAGATCTTTATTATTCCATGTTAACCACATAAAAATCCAAGCTTTTAGAGGGCATTTGAATTTTCACAAATCCTACAACCACAAGATCCTATCCATTCTTTCTTCTACTACACACATGGTTTGGTATCCTAGTTTGTGAGTGTAAACCCTACTAGCGAAGTCCCCCCCAAAATGATATCATATTCATCTTCTCTAATTCTAGCATTGTTGGATCTAACTTTGTGTATATATCTTCCTCGTTCTCTATCATCTCTCCCTTCCAAACCTAGAAGCTCAGGTTAATTCCATTGTTGTCTCCAAATTTTGTTTGATTTTGTATAAGACACATGATTTAGAAAGAACAAACCCTTTATGTGTAGAACTTCAACTAAAACCTCTAATACTTTATATCCATCTCCACAACCTATCCAAGATTCGATGCCAATCCTCATTCAAACTCCATTTCCTATCCTCTTGATTATCCATTAACCTACTAATGGAAAATATATTCATTACCTTCCATATTAATGTTGAAATCTACCATTTTTTTAATTGGAGACCTAGTTCACTCTTCTACTAAACTTGGAGAAATATATTTGTGTGTCATAACCTAAGACCATAAACCTTTTCCTTCACTTAAACACCATACACATTTTATTGCCAATGTTTTACTAAAATATAAAATATTCCTCAATCCCTGCTCTCCCATATCTTTTGGTAACGTAATAGCCTACCATTCTACTAAAGAAACTTATTTTTCCTCCCATAACCATAGGATAATAATCTCTGGCTTGATTATATGACCTTTTCCAAAATCCCTTTAGGAATGAACATAAGCGACATCTAGTAGGCAGGTATGGCCTCCACTACAAATTTGTCTAATATGAGTCTACCCCTCATGATAGCCACTCTCAACCTTGGAAATAAGTCATTGTGAGTCATTTTTTTCGAAATTCATTTGAATTGAGGTAAAGACAAATATTTTAACCCATCCAAGAAAAGCACTTGTTGATATGGCTTGGCAATAATTGACTAATAAACCTTTCTTATTCTTCGTATATTCTAGAGAAAGAAATTGTTGAATTTTGAAGGTTGGCCAACATACATGTAGAAATGCAATATATATGTAAAGTCTATTTGAACTTTACATCATCTCCTCGATCCATCAGTAAATAATAAAATGCCATCGACAAATAAAGGTGTGATAAGTACACATCACTCCCAATATTAATGTCTTTAAGACTCCCTCATGTTTTTGCCTCCAAAATATATATTTAATCCTAAAGAGTAAATGAAAAAGGGGCATCCCTACCTAATCCCTCGACCTTACTTGGAGAAATTAGAGGCGAATACATTTATTATGATTGCAAAGTAAATTGAGCTTGTGGAGTTCACGACCTAGTTGGGAAAGTGAAGGTTAAATAATAAATGCATCAGCATCATCTTTAAATATAGCCAATTGACATTTTCATGTGATTTAGAGAACTCAAATTCTATCATCATTGAATGTACCTTTTTGTCTTGATTATGTATAGTCTTTCTTGCGTTACACCTATTGCCTCATGAATTTGTCTACCAAGCAAGAATCCAAATTGTTCATAAGATATGGAATCATATAATATCTTATTAACTATCACCTTTGCAATAATTTTGTAAATGTAGTTGCATCAAAATTGGCCTACACAACTTAATGGAATTTGGGTTATTTTCCTTTGGGATCAAAGATATAAAGGTGGTATCAAAAGATGTTAGAACCCTTCCACATGATCTAGATTCATTTATTACCCTCATTAGTTTCTCTTCAATTGGTTCATTGAAGCCCAACCAAAAATAAATAATGAATAAAAATAGAAATATATAGGTTTGTCATCTCATTTAAGGCTTTTGTCCCTTTTGAAACTATGTAAGGGCATTTGCATCTCATAATTGGATATCTCCTCTAGTTTTTTTTGTTATCCTCCTGATTTACAAAGCTTGGGAAATAAATTGAAATTTTCACTACTTTAGTTGTTGTTACTTAACTCTCTTCCTTAACCCACAAGTGTGTCATCTCTTCAAATTTGTAGCTCATTGACCCATCATATTTTGGAATTTTCTAGATTGTGTTGATATTTTTTGAGTGATTGATAAACTTATGATTTTTTTTGTGTGTTATGATCTCCTTTGTTCAACCACATAGCTCTTCTTTTAGTCTCCACTTTTCTTCCTTATCGGCTATACACTAAATCTCTTATGCTCTAATGCATATCCACCCATCGAGAAAATCCACATATTATTTCTTATACAATTTCTCAAACATGGATTCCACGTTTGATAGTCCAAAATCATTCTACAATGTTTTTTGGTGGTACCACCCAACATGTATTTTTTTCTTTTTAAGATTATTTTGAAATCATATTGTTGTTGATTTCCTCAAGTCTCATCAAAAGTATACCATGCTTATTTTACCATATTCATGTATTCTTCGCGCATAAGCTAATTCAGGCTGAACTTAGGGAAAGATGCCTTATTCTGTGGACTACCTATTTCCATAAATATGTTAGATTCTCCTCCTACTTTTATTTATTGCTTGATTCTATTTGAGTCATATATGAAGTAGTCATTTATTAGAATTATGTCAAGTCCTATTTCAATTCTCACTTCTTTATCCCTTAGGTTCCTCTATCCAAGTTTTAGTTAAACTAGGTCGATGTCATATAGGCTCAATTCCTCCAACTTTATCACAAAATAATACAAAAGGGTATCATGGATTATTCCTCCAAATTTATCACAAAATACTCCAAAAGGGTATCATGGATTACTATAGGGTAAATGTGTCTATCTCCATGTCAGCACTAGGCGTACTGCCATGTCTTGCCTTGTCATCTCCAAGTTGTCATGCTAAGTCATCAAACAGTCTCCTGCCCTTCTCGGTTTTCCACGTGTACCAAAAGGTAGGGGGCTTGTTAGGTCGTCCCAGGCTCCGGGATGGCGAGCTTCTCGTGGAGTCCAAACACCCAGAGCCCCCACCATATATTTGCTCTCTATGTCAATAAGAATTAGAGACGTTTGTATATTTAAATTGTTACAAACTCTTCCACGCTACCAATGTGGTACTAAATATTAAATAGAACAAATCACAACCGTTGATTTTATAATCCAACGGCTGTTGAGTTTCCAATCGTTCAGCCTGCACATTTTGCAATCGTTCAGCCTACAAATTTTGCAATCGTTGAATCCATCGTTCAGCCTACACATTTTGCAATCATTGAATCCATCATTCATCCTAGACATTTTTCAAAATAGGCACTTCTTTGAAACACACCTACCAGTTTTACAATCAAGTTTCATCTTTGAACCACCATTCCTATGAACTGGAGTCAGCTACTTAGCACCCATTGCTGAAATTGTTATGTCCATCAAAGCATCATCTGTGATGAATGATGAAATCTCCTTGGAGTATGTTTGGCTCTGTGATAAGCCTCATCTTTTCTATGGATCCAAAGCCATCAACATTTATGCCAGAACCTAAAACTGGAGGCACTTGCTTCATCAAACTGCTAATGGTGCTATCATGCCTTTTTGACACCGGTAACCTTATATTTCTATTAGTATTACAAATATCATCACTTCTAATATCAAATAGGCTAGTGATGTCATCAGACAGTAATGAATTGTCATTACACACCCGCAAAGCATTAGTATGAACAACAGTTAATGATGGACCCTTGTCACCATTGAAAGATAGGACAGAAGGTGTGATACCAGTATCATTTACTCTATCAATATTAGAATTACAACTCACTATAGATGAATTATGAGTCATACATTAATTTGTACTTGATTTATATCCTGTCACCCATGTAATTCCATTAGGTACTAAATGGTATGCATTGTTATTAAGCCCCCCAAAATTGACATCATCAGATATGTTAGATTTGTTAACACAGTATGAAGTAGCTTGTGGTATAGCCACATTTTTCATTCTACACTTTAGTTCTTCCATGAGTGTGTCGGCATATGAAATAGTAACATTTGTGTTCTTCTTTGACATGGTGTTTGTGTGCAGGGAAGAATTGTGTAGTCGAATCCCACAAGTAGATGTTCTTGGATTTAATCCCATCCTTTTGTTGTCATTAGGTACTAAAACAATTGTTTTATGACTAGAAGATGCTTGATGCCTCTTCCTCACTCTAGATGGACCTTTTTTATCATTGGGCTACCCATTTTGAACCAGATTTGTTTTCAAAACTAATTGATTTGTTTTTAGAACCAGATCACCATCCCCACTTGAAATAGGATCCCAAACTTATGATACATTAAATCAAGCTTTGTGTGAACTAAATATCCCATCAGGTGAATGGTCCTCTACTTGAATCACTGACTTGTGAAATTTTTTACAAGTTAATTCGTGAAGAATTACAGTCCTACAATACACTGTATCTTATTAACAATTATAGAAGAAAAAGAAAAAAAGGGAAATTAAAACTATTTTATTTGAAAACAAGTGCAAACTAAGTAACAAAGTTTATCAAGTCTCAAGGATGAAAGCTACTAAGAAAATAGTTTAGGAATCAAAAGAGATTTACTATGAAAAAATTATAGAAAATGTATAGCAAGTATCAGTGAAGAAAATCCCCAAGGGTTAGCTCAATCAATTGAACCATCTCTTGGACACTTGTGTTGTAATTTATGTCGCCCATCCAGACTCCTCGGATTTGAACTGGGCCAGTTTGAAGAAGTATATGAAAGATGAAAAGATACAGTAAGAATACCTTATGGAACATACATTTAGATCAGCTAAGTCCATCCATGACAGAAGCTTAGCAGAAGTGGCATCCTATAGGAGTCTAAATAAATACAAATAGAGAGACCTCAATCATCAATACCTATCACATTTAGAAGTAAAGCTACATTTTTTTGGATAAGTATATCGGAACGAATGTACCTACGAATGATGAAGCCTAATTCGAGCCTTAAAATGACATTATCAATTATTGTAATCAGATCGAACTTGTCCAGGATCAATGAGAAGCCTAATCCAAAGTTTAAAAAATATGGTAATGAACTGAATCCTGGAGAACCCCTAAAACAAATTCGAGCTGAAGAAAGAGTCCTTGTGAGATGGCTTGGTAGTCATATAATCAGTTGGTGTTAAATTGTAATTTGATGGAAGCCCTAAAAAACGTTAGGAAGTTCTAATGTTTTACACCTCAAGTTTGTGGAGTATAGAAGGGTAAGTAGACCTAGTAATTCTACAATTTAAGCATGGAAGGAAAGGGTCTTAATCCCTTCAAGTATGGAAATATAAACTTGTCAAGCAACCCCTATAGACCTCAAAATGGACAAAAGGCGTAAATCTTTCATTTTTAAGTCAAAATTGTGTTGAGTATACTAACTCAACCCAGTTTATTAATGGAATAATAAATAGGTCAAGTTGGCCTAACCTTTGGAGAATTAGCATATAAATAAGGCATGAATGAGGTCATTTTAGTACTGAACTTTGATGTGAATCTCTGAGGAAAGAAACAGGTCTGAAGGTGACTGTGGGAAAAGATAAGAGGTCTGGAAGAATAAATAGGTTTGAAGGTGACTGTGGGAAAAGATAAGAGGTGGGGAAAGGGTCTTAATCCCTTCAAGTATGGAAATATAAACTTGTCAAGCAACCCCTATAGACCTCAAAGAAGACAAAAGGCGTAAATCTTTCATTTTTAAGTCAAAACTGTGTTGAGTATACTAACTCAACCCAGTTTATTAATGGAAGAATAAATAGGTCAAGTTGGCCTAACCTTTGGAGAATTAGCATATAAATAAGGCATGAATGAGGTCATTTTAGTAATGAACTTTGATGTGAATCTCTGAGGAATGAAAGAGGTCTGAAGGAGATTGTGGGAAAAGATAAGAGGTCTGGAAGAATAAAGAGGTCTGAAGGTGACTGTGGGCAAAGATAAGAGGTGGGGAAAGGGTCTTAATCCCTTCAAGTATGGAAATATAAACTTGTCAAGCAACCCCTATAGACCTCAAAGTGGACAAAAGGCATAAATATTTCATTTTTAAGTCAAAATTGTGTTGAGTATACTAACTCAACCCAGTTTATTAATGGAAGAATAAATAGGTCAAGTTGGCCTAACCTTTGGAGAATTAGCATATAAATAAGGCATGAATGAGGTCATTTTAGTAATGAACTTTGATGTGAATCTCTGAGGAATGAAAGAGGTCTGAAGGAGATTGTGGGAAAAGATAAGAGGTCTGGAAGAATAAAGAGGTCTGAAGGTGACTGTGGGCAAAGATAAGAGGTGGGGAAAGGGTCTTAATCCCTTCAAGTATGGAAATATAAACTTGTCAAGCAACCCCTATAGACCTCAAAGTGGACAAAAGGCATAAATATTTCATTTTTAAGTCAAAATTGTGTTGAGTATACTAACTCAACCCAGTTTATTAATGGAAGAATAGGTTTATTAATGGAAGAAGTATACTAACTGTGGGAAAAGATAAGAGGTTCGAGGGTAACTCTGAACTGTGGTCATAGATCCGAGGTTGAAGAACATGAATTATTTAATTGTCAGTAAAAAATTTTAGATTTAAATTAGGTCAAATTCAAGTGCATCCAAGGAATGTTGAGCTTTGTTCTGAACCTAAGTTTTGAGGTTGGTTGGTAACAGTCCATGAATTGTGGATGAAGTTGAAGTGATAGACATTAATCAGTAGATTAAGAGTGTTCTTATATTTATCTCAAGGGTGGTTGGCAGGTGCAGGGGCAGGACTGTAGTCCTTGATAGGCTATAGCATGTCTTTAGGGTGTCATTAGTAATTACTTGGCTTAAAAAAAATTTAGTGTTGTTGGGGGCCTCCTCATGCTATGATTCACTGAAATTTGGGTGACCTCTCTACTATTTAGTCATCCCTGAAACCTATTTCCTTGTCCCCCTTCCCAAAAACTTAGAAAAAGATACATTTAGTTCTATAGTTGAAAATTATTGAAGGTCTGGTGGCATACCAACACCACAACAACAATAAATCCTAGCTCTCAACTCATAAGGTCAATAAGTGGCAAGCCCGTAAATGGTTTAATGATGGAAAATATGTGAGAGAATCGAAAAGAGAAAATCATGGAATAAGAAACTGTATTCAATATTTCACTCGTGTGAAATAAACTAGCATGAATGAAATCAAATTTTGGAAGTTGCTTTAAATGCCATATTTCAAGAAATTTTAGTCAAGCCACATATTCAGTATTTAGTTTGTTGTATGGGTGTTTTTTTCTTAAGGAAACCTCCTAGGATCCCCCACTCTTCCTTGAAAAATCTGGATGGAGGGATTCCCCACTTCCAGCCACAATAGTGACTGGTGACCCTGAGGAAGTTGACTCGATTTAAACCTATGACAAGCCCCTGGACACAGGTTCAAATGCTACAACTAAGGAAATTGCCAAAAGCAATTCATATGGGAGAAATCAATTATTAGAGATTCTTCCAGCTACATTTACACATATTTTTCTCTTCAAATCATAACCTTTCATCAAAATTGATGCTAATTTTTAGAAACAAACGAAAAATGGGGTTTAGCCTTTCTCAAGTTTGTTTATTTTATTTTTAGAGTTTTTGGTTCAATTAAAATCCTTTGGTTCCATCAAGTACACAAATATTTTCCTACCAAGGACCCACTATATCTATTACATAATTCAGAGAAACTGGAAGGCAGGAATTCAAAGTCCATCCTTGTAAAGGTACTATGTGGTGATGATGCAGCAGTGCCTTTGAATCCATGGCAGGATTAGGTACAAAAACATATCAATCTTCAAACCCATTTTGTAAAGGTTTTGAATTGTTTTTTCCACAAAAATATTTTAGTATCTATATTTGTAAGCAAAAAATCTACTTTCTGTTTGAAATTTATATTATTTCAAATTTAGAAGCAGTGTCTTTGAAATAAGGAAAGGTTTTTTCTTACGTAAAGAAATATAGTATGAATATCAAGTAGAAAAATCCTCTCATTTTATGAGGAATAGTATGTATGCTAGGGAATAATGTTTTATTTGTCTTCATGCTTCTAGGATTAGGTTAGCATTATATTTTTTTTCTTTGTAATCTTCCTATTAGATTTGCTTGAAACAATATTTTTCTTACCATTGCAAAGATGTGGCTACTACTATGTCTTAAACTAAACAAGAAGATAGTTTAAAAAAGGCTTAATAATTTGACCTCAGTACTTTGTTGTACAGAAATTCATCCCTAGTACAAAATTTGATGAATTTTCCACTGTGCAGATACTGTATGGTCAGCTTAACTGTTGAGTATATTTGATAATATAACACATGTATTTAATCCCCACGGACACATAAAACCAAAAAACAAACATCCCAAAAACCTTAAAAATAATTTTTTTAAATACATCTTGATACATCTATAAATATAAACTGATTGGAAAAAATTTCAAGTTATTTTCTCTGATTTATTGGATTGTCTTGAAGCTGAAATTGTTCTAAAATTTGGAACAAAACACATTTTTTCATATCTATGAGATGTATACTTATGTATTGGAGCCATACTAAATTTTTTCATTACGTATTTTTTCCATATTGAATGTATTCAAATTCAAATTCATATATGAAGGTTGCTACTATGGTTTGATCCTGTATCTGGAGCACAATAACTAGATTATGAGCATATACAGCATAACTAGTACACATTAACAAGATGAATGGATCTGAAATCAGTGATGGTGAGACTATGATTCACTAGTATGGATGGAATTGATTGTACCCAAAAAAAATACACTTAGATGTAAAGTTATTCATCCTTGGAAAAAAGGCTTAATTTTATTAAAAAAATAAAGTTACATTCTGCATATTACATGTATATCATGTATTTCATGTAGGGAAATCCTATTTCAAAAGAGATATACATCATAGATCAAAACATATTGCAGCGGATATATCCTGTAGATAGATCTCAAGAAATAGTGTTGAAACTGCCAAAAACAATTATGTGTTAAGGTTGTTGTAGGCTACAAATTTTTTTTGATAGAAACTACAGAAAGTATAGTCTTCAAATTGAAGTTGCATGAGGAGGATCCATATCTTCAATGAACGGATGATGATAAAATTCAAAACTATCACCATTAACTTCAAATTTTCCTTCATGTTACGGATGTGCCCAAGAGGCTAGCTGCACTTTTACATGAGGCAGAGCCACCCAAGAATTGGGAAGTTTATATTTCATTTAACATCTCGATTAGGCAGCCTGTAATTGGATTGCCTGCACCATAAATTATGTTTCAGACTTTCATTTAGAAGAGTAATTAAAAAAAAAGTTACCATACAGTTTGCTCATCTACCTCCTTGGTGCTCATCCTTCCTCTGA
This sequence comes from Pseudotsuga menziesii, assembly GCA_001517045.1. NCBI lineage: Eukaryota > Viridiplantae > Streptophyta > Pinopsida > Pinales > Pinaceae > Pseudotsuga > Pseudotsuga menziesii. The sequence continues at coordinate 133,708 of LPNX010138178.1, forward strand.
ACATGGAAGAGGCCGTTAGATAACGACCATGACGAGGATCAACATCACACATAAAAAAATTTATACAAAACTTTTTATGAGACATTGAGACCAAACTTTGTTATCACTGTATATGAAACTTTCTATGAGATATTGAGACCAAAATTTGTATAGCGATTATTTTTTCATTCTAACACCACCTCTACAAAACTTTATATGAGACATTTTAGACCAAAATTTCTATTATGATGAAGCCAATACAATTCATGATGTCACTGAAAGATAATACAGTTATAGGCAGCTTCAATGGATTGAGGAAGGTCCCATTGATAGAGGTTCACACCTACAGAAAAAATAAAAAATAAAAATAAAAAATAAAAAATAAAAATAAAAAAATTTGATAATGACCCTTTAAAAATAATAAATTAATAAATTAAGAAGGTAAAAAGTTAAAATGTAGATTGCATACCCTGAACTTGTCCCAACTCCACCTTCAGAAACATCAGATCTCTTACGTTTCCTACTTAGATTTGCTTGTCTTATCACTCTACAAAGCTTATTTGTTTCTGGAAGGTGATTTTTCTTCGTAAATCCATCCATTTTACACCTGTAAAATGCTTGACCCATTTTCAAAAGAATATTTTATTGATTGGAAGACCCTCCTTTTTGTGTGCATCTATGGTACATAGTACGAGCTATCTTATGTGATTTCTCCATACCCTGTGTACCCCAAATTCCCAAGCTTCCATATTTTGCTGCAAACCATGGCCCGTGTGCAAATAATTGATGTTGCATCATCAATTTATTTTAGAATACCAAAACAATGTACCAAATGTAGTAAATTTATAATAAAATATGTAAATTAGTAAGTAAAGTTCTGGTGGGATGAAAATTTGTATGCATACCATATAATGTGTCATATGGTTGTCTCCCCAAGCTTCTTTCATTTCTTTTATGAAGTCTGTAACAACTTCTTGAAAGGCTATTGCATCACCGTCCATAAATTTGTCTTTTTCCATCAACAGAAAAAGAGATGAAAGTGACCTCCAAGCACATTTCTTCTTTCTAGCTGATTCATGCCCTCCACTAGTGCGATCATCTTCTGCATCAATTAATTTTTCATACAATCCCCAACATCCATGTCCACATTTCTTTTCAAGAAAACGACGTGCCTTGACACCTGATATTGATGGCTTTGCTGGAATATTACCTCGTGTTCCTGACCTCTTAATATGTTTTTCAATTTTTACATGTTCACCATGCAAGCCTGCTTTTGAAAGAACACATTCAACTGCCTCAATTGACTTTTTACTTTCAATTTGTGGAGTTTTATTCCATGCAAGCATAATAGATAAATAGACCTTCTTGTCCAAAATTCTTACAAACGCATGCAAAGTGCACATGCGCACCCTAATCAATGGTATAGGAAGCACTGCGTCTATATTTGGATCAAGTTCATCGCGATTAGGAGGAAGGTTTTGAGGATAGCTCAAAATACCACCTTTCCAACTTCTATCTTTTTGTTTTATATGCATGCAATATAAGCAACTATACATTGCATTTGCACCATGAGAAACATTATACATACACTTGAGAGTTTTTAAATCCGCTGCAAGGTGCCATTCCACAAAATATGAACCATATGCTTCCATGTATAACTTTTCCCCTGCATCATGTGAATACATAATTGATGGTAAATCTGTTTTGCTGAAAACAAATTTTAAGGACTCATGGGACTCCTTGTTGACACGGAAAATGCCCAACCAAAAAAGGTGTTCTTCATATTGAACTTGAAAATATTTATCACTTGTCTTATCAAGGCTTGGATCTATTGCATGATTAATTAGTGTGATTGAAACTCTTTCATATTTTTCCATGTTGACTAACTCCATCTCATCCAATTTTAGGACAACAACCAATTTTTCACATGCCTCCTCAGTAGACATGTCGTAGTACCTCACCATCAGTTGTAATACTCGTTCTAGGTCATAGCACATGTTATTGTTTCTAATTAATGGAATAATTTCACTTGGTACTTTCTTTTTATTCTTACTTGCAACTTCATGCATAGCTTCTAAATGATATGCATTTCCCAATGAATCAACCATTTTTCTGTTTCGTAATGCACGCTCTTTCTTCACATGGAAAGGGCGAGGAACCACAATTTTCTTAAGACCCACATTTAAAATTCCCTCTCTCAAAACTTTGAAAGTACTTGCATATGCTTCCCTTCTGATCTCTCTATCATCACAAACTCCTTGAACATCCTTTACATCAATTCTTAAATTTTCAATGAATTGATTAACTACTTCTTTCCTCAAAGCATGAAATTCAGGTTGTTTGAGCATTGCTTCCATGTTACTTTTCTTCAACACTTTTTTGCACAAATCCACAAAATCAGGGCAATTTTCATCTAACATGGACCTCACCCAAAACACTCTTTTTCTATAGCCACCTCCCCCCCTTCTCAAACATGCTATCGGTTTCAATTTTTTTGGTCTAATCCTCAACCAATTTTTTTTCCCTTTAACCTAGAGTGTCTCTTTTGGAAACGACGGAGATCAATTTTCAACTTCTGAATTTATTTTACTGAGTTGGATTTCTCTTCAAGCAATGCATTCACATGTCTTTGATTCAATACTATTATTGTTTGGTTCAATCTCATGTTTTCACAATAAACAACCATATATGACTAATTGAGATGATGTAATTTGACACTGAGATCTTGTATTTTCTGTTCAAGGGAAATGCGGTTACCATCTAAATTTTTACAATATCCTAGAAGACCGCTTTTTCCATGGAATACAAATCGGCATAGTCATGTTATTGTATTGAAATTGGGATGGGAGTTGGACACAGGGTCAACTAGATAGAGCTCTCCATTTACCCAAAGATCCAGATTTTTAGCTCCACGTTCCCTTAATGCACTGTAGTCAATGTTAGGAGCCACTTTCTCATTTTTTTATGGATAGGTTCCATATCCAGACTTAAATCTATGTGGAAAACATAGTGCTTCTTTCTTACACCATCTATTTTTGTTCGAGAGTCCTGCAAACAACCAAGATTATGAAAATTAAAACATACTAGAAAATCCCAAAAGGATAAAATCAACTTGCAGAAGGAATAGTTAGGGAGATATTCTAAGGAAAATATAACTTTTTATATATTGAGGCATACCTCAAAGCTATCAGGCATCTTGTAGAATATTTTAAATCCATCTACATTTCTATGTTTGCATCTGAAAACAACATAAATTAGAAAACAATGAGTAGAATATAGAAAAGCAATATTACAAAAGCAAAAAGTATAAACGAATAAATGGGATGTATCCCACTTGCTTAGGCTTATCCACCCTCAAATATGACCATATTCTAATCAGTTTCAAATATGTATTCACAGCAATCAACAAACTTCTAAATTTATGTTAGCACATGGAATATGTCACCTTGTAAAATAAATTGGCCTCATTGGACTGCTGCATAACAGGGAAATTATTTATAAGAAATTTACAAATTTATATTAATATTAATTTATATTTTTATAATTTTAATCTATTTTTTTAATTTCTATATTAAACCACAATTAATAGGACTAGCCACTTTGTGGCATTGTTTGAAAAGCAATGAACTGTACTTTCTTTCATTAACATTAACAAGGAAAAATGTTGTTATATTCAATTTGTTATCAATAGCTATGATGATCAGCTTGTTGAGATATTTACACATTTACATCCTGGCTTGCAGCGCTTTTCTGTGACAAGTTATAACAACTGGGAAAAAAAATTCCCATGCCCAACTTACTACAATAAAAGACAATACAATGTGACACCAAATTCAGCAATTAATTTAAAAAATTCTGATAATACAAACCTGAACTCAAGTTGAACATTGAACTGACCACCAACAGTCCAGTCTTCCCTGGTTCCTACCAACTTTGGATCCCCAACTTGAATTACAAAGTGTTTAATGACACGATAAAAGGGTAATCCATTGAAGCATCCATGTTCACTGCATGGCAGAAGACATACTTAGATTTTTATAAAAATCATACCTTCTCACTAAAAAGGAAATAATGCCAACCCTAAATGTTTCCAATCAAAATTTTATAAACAGATAAATCAAGTTGCAGAGATGTCTGTCCTCCATGGTTTATTTTCTGGTACACTTATCTAAAATAAAACAGCCAGAGGTAAAGCTTTTGAAAATAACAAATAGTATAGATTACAAAGGCACCATCTAAAAATACTATGTTATCTTTTGCGCTGGTTACCCCCATTGAATTTTAACAACCAAAATATGTAAATACATGCCCAAGAACAATTTTGTAGAAGTTGAAAAGCAGCTGAAATAAATGTACATAACTGGAAATGTTAATCCTATCAGGTAAAGGAAAAAGGGATTATAAAGCATGTTATTTTTGTAAGAAAAATAAGACTTTTATTACACTAAAGAATACATAGTGCATCACAGAAAACAGGGCATCATACACCTTCCCTTTCATAACCAAGCAAGAATAGAAATAATTCCTGGCTGAGCTGCACAATAAGAATGCACAATGTACTTCCCAAGCAACATGATCTTCGCACAGGATTGACTAGCCAAGCCATCCAAATACCTATGAAATTGCATGCTACATGCTTCTTCTACACAGCCTCCAAAAGTCAGATTACAGCTCTGTTGATGCCCGGAAATTTGCAGGCAGCAACAGTAAGGGATTCTCCCCAATAAACGTTCCCAACTAGCCCGTTGATTGTTTGGTATGGGGAATCTGTCTGGTTTGCAGGGAATCTGTCCGGTTTGCGGTCCGGCTACTGTTGGGCACCGTTTTGACCCCTTTTTGCCACTTAGATATCTTTCATTTCCCTTCATAGAACCTTCATTTTGATTAGAAAATATTTTCACCCATGAACCTTGGTTAAGAGGTATAATGTCAGTACTTTCTAATAAATTGAGTTTTGAGACTTTTTAAGCATTTTAACTAAGATTTTTACTTAGATTACGGGATGTTCTAACTTCCCGTATTATCTCCAAGATTGAGCATTTTCAGGACAGCTAGGCAGGAACTGGAAGATAGAGGAAATATCTTCAGTGTCCAAGCATGGATGAACATTCAACAGATCAGTGATGTGGCCTTTACAGATGTCAAGTCAACCTCAGTCAAAGGAGGCCACCTATGCTCCCGTTCAACACAAAAGAAGGGGCAGTTTTGATTTTGTTGAGTTTCACAATTCTGATGAGGATCTCGATGGCTATGCTCATTAATTAGTTTACACGATTATAGCATTTCCAGTTTTATTTCGAATTGGATAAGTACTTCACAAAACAATGAAGAACTATCACGATTTTGGGAAGAACGCATCTTGCTTCTGAACTGCATGGTTTTGCTGTGTAATTGATTTATGGTGAATACATTTAGAGTTTCAGTTCTGTAAATCTTCAATTAGTGTGTGAACAAGGATTTGGAGGGCTCCCATCGTTGATTTTACACACTCTTTTACTTGCCAGTGAATGCGATTTAGATGTTTGCAACGATTTGATTTGATGTAGGCGATTTAGATTGTGAAATTGGTATGTGTTAATTCCTGTAGGATCTAGTTCATTATTGTAGAATGAATTCAGCTAGTTTTTAATCAATTTCATAAAAAGCTCTGTTATTTTGTTTAATGGTTCAAGCTGCTATTCCATCGTGCTGTGTATCACTGGCATTATTTTATAAACTCTGTTCTTTTACTGGTTAAATACTAAAGGCATTGATGGTTGAGACCACGACTTCTGTATACTATATATTGTTGTTTATTCAATGGTGAAGCGATAAAGAACAATTATAAATTATGAACAATTTCTTGTAAAATAATTTAATGGTTAACTGTTCACTCAGTGCTGGAAGATTAGGCAGAACCTTGTAGTCTATATGTTAGAGTTAAAGTTATTGTTTAATTGTTTTTTTTATCTGAGTTCTTTCACCAATAGACTGCTTTCATAACTAGAATGTTGTGTACTTGAAAATAAACAAATGAAGTTAACCCTGTAAAAGGATTTTTGTATCTTTAAGTTGCAGTATTGTTCATCTGACAGTAAATTCAATTCACAAATAATTAAATTATCCAAATGAGTCTATCTCTAGGTCCTAAAACTTGGATGTGCCTCGAAGCTTACTGACCCGGATTGATATAAATTTAAGGTCTGATTCACATTGGTAGATCAGAGCCCAACATTTTGGCGTCGTTGCCGGGGAGGCATTGTAGAAGCAGGCTTAGGAACTTTAGTTTTCTGATAAAAACAAAATTTTCAACAAAAACACAGAATAGGTTTTACTTTTATGTCAAGACTAAGAGACGAGAAAGGAATATTTCTTAAAAAACCCCCAAAAACAGAAGTAACAGGAGCTTCTCTTCCAAAAGGATTCATCTCAATAGTAGGTACTTCTAAAATGGCTAAGGAAGAGACAGCAAAAGGACCAACTGCAGAACAGAGAAGGGAATATGAGAGGATGCTGGAAATAGAAAACAAACGTAGACAGGAGAGAAGAGAAGAAGAAAGGTGACATGAAAGAGAAGAAGAGAGGAGACATGACAGGGAAGAAGAAAGGAGACAAGAGAGGGATGAAACAACTGAAGGAGATCAGGAAGCCACTTTCAAATTCCCCATCCTGGATACTAGTATTATCTTAGGGGAAGATGTAAAAATGAAGAACATTCCACCCTCTGTTTTACCAAACTTCTATGGCATGACCTCTGAAGTCCCTGACTCTTTCCTATTCGAGTTTTATATCTTGTGCCAAACTTATGGATACACTGATAACACCCATAAGCTTCGTCTTTTCCCTGCTACCCTTAAAGTAGCTGCTTTAAAGTGGTTCATGGGTTTAGGAGAGCATTCTATTACTAGCTGGGATGAGATGAGGAAGATATTTCTTCGAAAATATCAGGCATATTGCAGATCAAAGGATCCAAAGGATGACATTTTTTGGAATGACTCAACAGGAGGATGAGAGCTTGGAGGAGTATTTGGAAAGATTTTTATATAACCTATAGAAATCTAAATACAATTCTTTAACACAAGAGATGATTAGAACAATATTTCTGAAAGGAATAAAAGAAGAGCATTTAGATATTTTGAATGTTATGGGAAAAGGTGACATTTCTTACCTTCCTTTTGATGAGATACAGGATTTATGTCAGAAATATTCAAGAGGGAAGGATAGAACTGGAAAAAGGGACATCATTACCAAAGTAAACAAGTCTACAAACAGTGGTATTTCTAGGGCTGAGCTTGGAAATCTGCTAGAATATTTCAAGACTGATTTATTGAGCACATTAGGTACACAGGTCGAAGTAGGAAAAACCAAGAAGAGACAAGAACAACAGGACCAGCAAGATCAAGCTTTGTCTATCTTTTGTCCTAAGTGTAGAAAGAAACATCCACTTAAAGAATGTCCTTTAAATGCTGTTGAAATTTGTGGTTTATGTACTTTTAATCATAAAACTGATGACTGCCCTAGATTGAAAGAGTTGCAGGCAGTTCGAATGGAGGAGAATCAAAGCATGGAGTCTCTCTACTTTATGGGACAACGAAGACCTTGGCAGCCACGATATTCAGGTATGTCTCAAGACCCTATGCAGCAGTTTCATACAAATTATCAAACTCCTATTCAGAATTCATGGAGTGCACCCATGCCTTGGAAAACTTGGTATCCTCCATTAGCCCAATCCACTCCAAATTGGAGAGGTTATGCCCATGGTAACCATACATACCAGCAAGCTTATTTGCAGCCCTACCAACAACCTTCAGCCTATCCCCAATACCAGCAGCATCAAGTTCAAGCTCCTTCTTACCAAGTCCCATCTTTCCAGCAACCCAATATGGCTCCTCAATTAGGTCCACCACCTCAACAGCTTCAATTACCATCCAATCAACCTCCACCTCGGCCTACCCAACTACTAGCTCAGCCAATTCCAAATCCAAATAATAAAACAGACAGACCTATGTATAATGTTGATGATGGAATGGCACTTCCCTATTTAGTTCTTCCACTGCAAAATATCAATTTAAGATCTGGGAAAACCTTACAAAAAGAATCTCCTGTTATTTTAGAAGAACAAACAGAAAATGAGAAAACTCCAAAAAAATTAAATACAGAAAAATCTCAGTCAGAAAATCATAATCAAAAAGGAAAAACATTAGTAACATATGAGCCTCCTTTTCCAGAAAGGTTGATCAAAGAAAAACCTTCAATTTCTTTACCTGATTTTGATGTTTTGAATAAGTTAAAAAATGCATATGTCAAAATTCCTTTACTGCAGGCTATAAAGGATATTCCAATTTACACTAAAGCAATTAAGGAATTATGTCTTAATAAGAGGAAGAAGGATCCATCAAAAATTCATGTGGTAGGCAATTTAGCAGGACTAATATCTAACACTATTTTCATTGAAAAGTATATGGATCCTGGGATTCCAATGGTTACAATTACTATTAATAATTTTTCAATTCCAAAAACATTGATCGATTTAGGTGCTTCCATTAATGTTATGACACTTGAGACAATGGAATACCTTCACTTAATGAATTTCAGACCAACCACAACAGTCTTAGAATTAGCTGATAGGTCTAAAATTACACCTGAAGGGGTCTTAGAAGATATCACTGTTTCTTTAGACTCCTGGGAGTACCCTGTTGATTTCATAGTGCTACAGCCAAAGTCTAACCTAGGAGGTCACCCTTTGATTCTTGGAAGACCATGGCTGGCAACAGCAGATGCCTTCATAGGGTGTAGGTCAGGTAGCATGCTTATTTCACATGGGACAGAAAGAAAACAAATTACACTCTACCCTTCTGCCCAAAGACCTTCTACATTAGATCAGCTGTCATGGATTAATGAGACTAAGGAACAAGAAGAAGAAGTGATTCATCCTATCCTGAGTATCAACCAGTTCTATGACTTTCAGGAAGCAGATAATGAAGATTTGTTAGACTATTTTACTGTTGAACCTGGTATTTCTGAAGAATTAAGAGACATACAATATGCTGCAGCAAATCAAGTTTTGGGTTATAATTTTCAGGAAAATTGCACAATACATTCTCTAGCATTGGCACTTCATGATATTCTCAATGTTCATTCAATCACAGATACTCAAAGTAAGACAGTTGAAATCAGTCCAAGTAAAAGTTTGAATATAAGTGCACATCTTACTCCATCACAAGAAGAACAATTGATTAATTTACTGAATACACATTCACATGCATTTGCTTGGGAGTACACTGATATGCCTGGTATTCATCATGAGACATGCACTCACCATATTTACACAGATGATAAGATCGGGCCTCTTAGACAACCACAATGCAGAATGAACCCTATACTAAAAGAAATAGTCAAAGAAGAGTTGCAAAAGTTGTTAAAAGTAGGGTTTATTTACCCCATTTCCGACAGCCAATGGGTCTCTCCCTTGGTTGTTGTTCCTAAAAAGAATGGTAAATGGTGCATATGTGTGGATTACAGGGAATTAAATAAGGCAACATTAAAAGACTACTTTCCATTGCCTTTCATTGATCAGGTGTTGGATACCCTAGCTGGCAAAGAATACTTTTCTTTTTTAGATGGTTTCAGCGGGTATAATCAAATTAGTATTGCAATAGAAGACCAGGACAAAACCACCTTTACATGTCCCTGGGGCACCTATGCCTACAAGGTTTTACCTTTTGGCTTATGTAATGCCCCAGCTACCTTTCAGAGGGCAATCTTGGCCATCTTTGCAGACCTAATTCATGAGTGTGTCGAAATTTACATGGATGATTTTATTGTATATGGAAGTACATTTGAGGATTCCTAGGCAAACTTGGAGAAAATTTTAAAAAGGTGTGTTGACTCAAATCTTTCCCTCAGTAATGAAAATTTTTTTATGATGATGACTGAAGGGATAGTTTTAGGACATCACATTTCTGCATCTGGTATAAAAGTAGATCCTGATAAAATTCAAATTATTGACAATTTATCTAAACCAACAACTCAAACATATGTAAGAAGATTTTTAGGGTATGCATGCTATTATCGTAGATTTATTGCAAATTTTAGTAAGATAGCTCTGCCATTGTTTAAATTGCTTTCCAAAGATGTGAATTTTAATTGGGATACTAATTATCAATCTGCATTTCAGACACTTAAGGAGAAGCTCTCCACTGCACCCATTTTAAGGGGACCAAATTGGGCATTACCTTTTCATATTTCTACTGATGCCTCTGCTACTGCAATAGGGGCCTCATTGGGCCAGAAAGAACATACTTTGACTTATGCAATCTATTTTATAAGTAAAAATCTGACCCCTACAGAGTTAAACTATACAGTCACTGAAAAGGAAATGTTGGCGGTGGTTCATGCTGTAAATAAGTTTCATCATTACATAACTGGTTATGAAATTTTTATCCATACAGATCATTCAGCCTTACGATATTTAATGAACAAGTATATCACTAATCGTCGGATTACTAGATGGTTGTTACTAATGCAGGAATTCAACATCACTGTTCTAGATCGACCGGGACGAGAAAATCAAGTAGCAGACTTCCTGTCTCATTTACACAATACTGGTGAGATTGTTCCTGTTTCTGATAGTTTTCCTGATGAACACCTATTTGCAATTTCTGTTATCACTCCTTGGTATGCTGACATTGCTAATTACTTATCATCGGGACAATTACCACCATCTCTGACATCTAAAGAAAAGAAAAAGATAATTAAACAAAGTGCTAGGCATATATGGCTTAATGGTGACCTCTTTTACACAGGATATGACCTAATTATAAGAAGATGTGTACGACAGGATGAAATCTTAGATATTTTAAAGGCATGTCATGATGAACCGTGTGGTGGTCATTTTGCAGATAAAAGGACAGCATACAAGATACTCAATCTGGGGTATTATTGGCCTACTATTTTCAAAGATGCTAAGAGGTATGTTAGAAGTTGTGATACTTGTCAACGGATGGGACGGCCAGTATGGTCTGATGAAATGCCACTCCATCCCCAAATCCTCATTGAACCATTTGAAAAGTGGGCCCTTGACTTCATTGGTCCAATTAATCCACCATCACAAGGGAAGAAGTATATTTTGGTCTGTACGGACTATGTTACTAAGTGGGTAGAGGCCAAGCTTTTACCGAGAGCCATGGAGCAGACTGTGGTAAACTTTCTTTTTGAGGAGATATTTGTCCGATTTGGGGTACCTAGGGAAATTGTAACTGATCAAGGTGCCCAGTTTACTTCCAAACTAGTGCAGGAGATAGCAGAAAAATACAAGATCAAGCACAGAAAGTCCACCCCTTACCATCCACAGGCAAATGGACAAGTGGAATCTACAAATCAAACCCTAGAAGGCATCATCACCAAAACTGTTCAGATGCATCGGAAGGATTGGTCAGCAAATATTACTGAATCTTTATGGGAATACCGGATCACTTGGAAAAACAGTACTAGTTTTTCTCCTTACCAGCTTGTCTACAATAAGCAAGTCCTCCTCCCTATAGAGTTTCAAATTCATACCTTCAAGTTAGAAGCAGATTTAGGCATGGATCTTTTTGAGGCTCAGCAAGAAAGAATACTTCAGTTGAACCAGCTAGATGAGATAAGACAAGCTGCCATAGAACACAATATTCTGATCCAATAGCAGAGAGCTCAATGGCATGATAAATTTATCAAAAAGAATCAATTTCACATCGGTGACTGGGCATTATTATTTGACTCAAAGTTTAAAGATTTCAAATCCAAATTCACTACTCACTGGCTTGGTCCATATGAGATTGTTGATGTCTATGACAATGGTTCAGACAAACTTAAAACCATAGATGATGAAGCACATACATTTGTGGTTAATGGCCACCGGCTCAAGCTGTACAACAAACCTATCAACAAGGCAGATTTCATTCAACAAATCTCACAGCACAAGGAAATGCAAGTTCTGGATAGACACATCAGTGTTTCTCCTTCACCTTCTCCTAAGCTGCTCTGATACAGCAAGCAAATAAAACAAAAAAAAACAAAAACAAAAGAGAAAAAGTAAAACAAAATAAAAAAAAAACAAAACAATAAAAAATATATAAATAAGAAAAAAGGAAGTTTAGTTGTGAAAACCAGTTTATTGGCACAATATAAACTTGAATTTTCTGTGGAAAACTAGGTTTACCTGGCCATTGAAAATTCACAAAAATATTTTTTTCAAATTTCCTATTCTTTTACATAGTTTTGTTTTCCAAATAATGAAGATCTTGTTTGACTTGTGGACAAGTCAAAAGGTAGGCCTGTGAGGGGGATAAGCATTTAGAACCCTCCAAGTCTTTCCATATGCAGAGAATTGTGATTTTTCATATACAGAAGGGACCTGACTTCTAGCAAGGCAGAAGAGATCTACAGAAGGACCTAACTTTCAGTGAAGCTGAAGGAATTTGAGATAGCAGCAGATAGAAGACATCAGAAGGACAATCAGAATACAAACCAACTTTGTCAGGCAGCAAGCTCATCACACAGTGATATCAAGCAAAGTCTGTAAGGATTTATAGTTTTATGTTTTAAAAAGTTTCAGAATTCTTTGTTATTAAGTGATGACATATTACCAATTATTGTAAAGCTTGACTGCCTATTTTTTTCATTATTCTGATAAGTCTCTACCATTACTCTACTTACCTTCCATTAGTTTCTGCCAGTACTTCACTTACCTTCCATTAGTCTCTTCCAGCACTTCATTTTCTACCCTAGAGGTCAAGATGGTTGTCAGGATCAAACCCAAGGAAAATTGTAAATGGCCAAAGTCTATGCTGCACTCTACAGGATACATACTGCAATTTACAGGCAGAGTTTTCTTCTTGGTTTAAAGACAAACAGGTTCTCCTTCTCAGCAAAAAGTGAAATATTTTGACATAAAGGAATTCCAAAAGTTTCTTTTATATATATTTAGTGCATCATGCATTAGGTAATATATAGAATTAAAAAAAAAAAAAAACAAGGTCATATATATCTTCAGCACAGTTTTTATAGAGGAGAAAGGTTTATTTTAAAGAGAAAAAAATCCTTTTGTTACAGCCTGTTTATTAAAAACATTGGGTATGCAAAGAACTGAAGTGTATATTGCAACTTGTGCATTTAACGTTGGGCATATAAAAGAGATTAAAATGTTTTATAGATCAAAACCTTACTTTTATTTTCCTAAGTAAATGATCAGATGGAAAATGGCATATCATGAAATGATGGAAGAAAAACGTGGAATGATGCCCCACGACATCATATAAATAAGATTCATTTCTGCATTATATATTGATAAAATATGAGACCACAACTTCGTCATTTTCTTTGAGGCCGAGTCCAATTGTTGCTTTTGCAAAATCGACTGCTGTGTGAAGATATTTGACAGTGAGAAGGGGTCATGAGTTACAGGAAGTGTGAATACATTATTTGCTAAAGAAATCGCACAGGAAGAAAGGCCGTGAGTTACAAGAAGTGTGGATACACCATTTGTTGAAGAGATCACGCAGGAAGAAAGACAGTCAGTGAGAGGGAAGCTGTGAATATACCAATCACTGTGGAAATCGAGCAGGAGGAAGTAAAAACGGTTGCACTAGAGAAGAGGTAAGATTTAAACCCTTTTCTTGTTGAATACTCTGCTCAGACCAACAGAAATTTCACCAATTACAGAGTATTGTTGAGGAGATAGTAATACAAAGACAGAGTTAAAGGTTGAAAGGTTCATGTTTTCCTTTTAAATCCAAAATGTCATCTAGATTGCAACCAACAACATTTAATCCCAATGATATTCATGAGAGTTTCCTTGAGATATTTGAAAATAAGCAGTGGGTAAATTTCTTTGGAAAATTTAATGGGCATAATGAGCAGGCTAGTTTAGATTTTGCTGAAGCCTTTGATGGAGAAAGAGTTAGAGTGGGGAACTTGCAGTTTAGACTGTCAAAAGACATCCTAGCTCAAGTTACTGGTCTGCCACAGCAAGGAGAAAGGTTTTTCAAGACTAAACAGTTTAAAGAGAAAGCATGGATGCCATTTTTGTGCAGGTCAAGAGCAGGGTCAGTCAATTGGAAAAAAGGGATACCAAGAAGCTGGCTAGTTCATCCCTGGGATGAAATAGTTTACATTATTCAAAAATTTATTACTTGTGAAGGCAGATTTAGCATTGTTTACCTTTATCACATCAAGCTGCTGCAACATTTAAAAGGTGAATGTGAGATCAATATGCCTTATTTCTTGCTACAGAGTTTGACTAAGATGGCCAAAGCTGTCCAAAGGCGTCCAAAAGACAAGATGACAAGCCTGTTTCACTGTGGACTTATTAAAATCATCATCCAGCATGAGTTACAAAGACAGAATTTGACATGGTCAGGATTTGTAGTTCACAATCAGTTTGAAGAGAAGGAAGAATTGCTTGAAGAAGGCTCAAAAGAAGATGAATTGCTGATGATAACATACCCTGAGGAAGCAAGCTCAAAACCGCCAAAGGGGAAGAAGAAAAAGAAAGAAGTGTTGCTGATTACTGATGATGAGGACAACTCCGAGGCAGCAAGTTCAAAACTATAAGTGTGAAGAAGAAAGAAAAACAGTATCAAAAACAAGATCAAATCTTCACCACCTACCAGAGAAAGGCAAGAAAGTATAAGCAAGCTCAAAGCCAATCAGAATTAGAAGATGAGGAACATATGCAAGCCTTGGGGAGTCAAGAAGAAGACCTAGCAGCTAAATTAGCACAGGATATCCAAGACCCTGATGAGGTGATCAAGCAGGAAAAAGGATCAACCTCTTCTTAGACCAGCAAGAGAAGGAAAAAGAAAAGCATTTTGGACAGAAATTACCCAAAGGTTCAAGTCCTCTTTTCTTAGAGAAGCAAGCTATGGAAGAGGAAAAAGAATATTCAACACAAGAGCATGGTGAATTGGGGATGGATGCAAATTCTGAGCAACTTCCAATAAAAATGAAGAAAAAGAAAGCTTCTAAAAGCAACAAAGAGATTAAAAGATTAAACCTTGAAATAGAGGAACTTGAGCAAAAGAATGAGAAGCTAAAAGAAGTCAACAGGAAGCTGAAGGTTCAGAGGACACGCATCACTAAACAAGCATACAGATGGTATAAGCAAAGAAAGGTTTATAAGGCTAAGTATGAGAGACTGAAGGTCCTCTATGCATCTCGGGCTTCAACAGATGCATCATCACAGACAGAAGACTAGAAGCAAGATGATTAGCAGTAAAATTTTGGTTTTGAAGAGGGTCAAACATTTTTGGCATGGGGACATGCAGCAGTTTCCTCTTGGGGGAGATGTTGGGCACCATTTTGACCCCTTTTTGCCACTTAGATATCTTTCATTTCCCTTCATAAAAACTTCATTTTGATTAGAAAAGCTTTAAATTTCACCCATGAACCTTGGTTAAGAGGTATAATGTCATTACTTTCTAATAAATTGAGTTTTGAGACTTTTTAAGCATTTTAACTAAGATTTTTACTTAGATTACAAGATGTTCTAACTTCCTGTATTATCTCCAAGATTGAGCATTTGCAGGACAGCTAGGCGGGAACTGGAAGATAGAGGAAAGATCCTCATTTTCCAAGCATGGATGAACATTCAACGGATCAGTGATGTGGCCTTTACAGATGTCAAGTCAACCTCAGTCAAAGGCGGCCACCTATGCTCCCGTTCAACACAAAAGAAGGGGCAGTTTTGATTTTGTTGAGTTTCACGATTCTGATGAGGATCTAGATGGATATGCTCATTAATTAGTTTACAGGATTATAGCATTTCCAGTTTTATTTCGAATTTGGATAATTACTTCACAAAACAATGAAGAACTATCACGATTTTTGGAAGAACGCATCTTGCTTCTGAGCTGCGTGGTTTTGCTGTGTAATTGATTTATGGTGAATACATTTAGAGTTTCAGTTCTGTAAATCTTCAATTGGTGTGTGAACGAGGCTTTGGAGGGCCCCCATCGTTGAGTTTACACACTGTTTTACTTGTCGGTGAATGCGATTTAGATGTTTGCAACGATTTGATTTGATGCAGGGATTTAGATTGTGAAATTGGTATGTGTTAATTCCTGTAGGATCTAGTTCATTATTGTAGAACGAATTCAGCTAGTTTTTAATCAATTTCATAAAAAGCTCTGTTATTTTGTTTAATGGTTCAAGTTGCTATTCTATCGTGCTGTGTATCACTGGCATTATTTGATAAAATCTGTTCTTTTACTGGTTAAATACTGAAGGCATTGATGGTTGAGACCACGAATTCTGTATACTATATATTGTTGTTTATTCAATGGTGAAGCGATAAAGAACAATTATAAATTATGAACAATTTCTTGTAAAAGAATTTAATGGTTAATTGTTCACTCAGCGCTGGAAGATTAGGAAAAACCTTGTAGTTTGTATGTTAGAGTTAAAGTTATTGTTTAATTGTTTTTTTTATCTCAGTTCTTTCACCAATAGACTGCTTTCATAACTAGAATGTTGTGTACTTGAAAAGAAACAAATGAAGTTAACCCTGTAAAAGGATTTTTGTATCTTTAAGTTGCAGTATTGTTCATCTGACAGTAGATTCAATTCACAAATAATTAAATTATCCAAACGAGTCTAGCTCTAGGTCCTAAAACTTGGATGTGCCTCGAATCTTACTGACCCGGATTGATATAAATTTAAGGTCTGATTCACATTGGTAGATCAGAGCCCAACAGCTACCGTAGGTCAAAGTAACAAAAACAGAGGCTTTACCGGTTGTGGCCCGGTCCACCATGTATTTTTTGTATTTTTTGACTTAATGTATGATATGCAAGTGCCTAATTAACCATGCAGGGTGATAAGATGCAAGGAGCAGTCACAATGTGATGCGCAGGTTCTTACCTCTCGTCTTAGACTCACTAGCATCTAAATCACATACAACAACAAAAAATAATCTAACTACCTAAACTATCCCTAGGGAGCAGGATTATCATTCATTAGTGAGTAATACATTTTGTACCTGCATAATGAAGAGTTACAGATAACTGATACTTCTTCCAAGACACATGAACAATTACAAATATTTAAACAACCAGATAGCCAATTGTTTTATGAACAACATTTATTACTCACAGTGGAGAGCATCACAAAATATACTGAAAAACATTTCAACAAGAACATAGGTTCAAGAAGTTAAAACACTCTCACAGTTAATGAAACACAACTGAAAACGAAATAGTTCCCCTTCAACATTGCTCATTTAATCACATTGATACACTCCACATTTCGCTTTCTCCAACAGGGAAAAATTTGCAGTTTCTGATTGTAAAACGAAATAGTTCCTCTTATAAGCAAATGGGTTACAAGTTTTTCCAGGGAAAAAGTCCTCTCTAAATTCTAACTTTACAGTATTTAAACTACACCCGCAGACCGTTTGGGCTACCCCCCAAACGAATGACCTTTCTGCTCCCCAACGCTTCATATTCCTTTATCTTTTCTACGCATGCCCATGAGTGGCTAAGTAACGGCCGGACCTTTCAGAACTGCTCCTTTGTCACCATTCATTTTGTCTTTTCTTTGGTTTGTCCATCTTACGATCCTGCTGGTTTCGGCTCTACCTTCACTAAACGGTCTGCCTCCCTTGATCAATCTCTGCAAAATACCTGCAATCAAGCAACAAGCATCATTTGTGGGAAAAGCATTTAAACCATAGCAGCAAACTAAACTGACTGAATGGCTAATCCACAGGAAATGGTTGGGTGCACCACCTTCATCTTACAAAAGCCGAATATACTACCTCATTCTTCTATAGGCTTGTGATAACAAAACCAACGATGAAAAACGGGAGGAAACCAACAACGAAATCAAAATGGCTTTCCCGGCCGCAACGGCGGAAGAGTCAATGCTACCGGCATGCGATGGGAAGGCAGGAAAAATTTGAATTGGAAATCGGATGGCTTTCCCTTTCGGAAGCTCAATGACTTTGAGAGCCACAATGACGGAAGGGCAGGCTAAAGACACGTGCGACCTGTGAGCAGGAACAACTTTGAATCGGAAGTCGGAGCACTTTGCGCTTCGGAGGCTTAACCACTTTGAGAGTCGCAACGGTGGAAAAGAAATGACTATGGGAAAGTGATTACAAGAACAATACACATCGGCAGTCGGAACAATTTGACCTTCGAATGAAGAGTCGATTTAGGAGTCACAACGGCAGAAAATAAGACTGACGCATCAGAAAGGGACTGCTTTAGGCTTCGGAAGCTTAGTTGCTTTGGGGCTGCAATGGTGGAAGATAAAGAAGACTACAACCTCTGATCAAAAATAAAAAATGCTAAGCGCTTAAGGCTCTGAATTCCAGCAACGAAAAAGACTGCTTCTGAAACGGTGGCCCTTTGACAAGAAAATCAAACTTAAAATCTACGATCCAATACACTTAGAAACACAGGAAACCACTCGAGAACCAGGACAAGTGTTATGAACCTTCCATAATCATTCAAATCAGAGTGTGACCAACAACAGTTCACAGAGCACATGATTAACGACAAATTCTAAATCAAAAGGAGGGGCCCAAAATTTTAAGAAATTTAGGGAGAACGGTTGCAGCTGCAACAATTGGTGATTACCTGGTGAACCTAGATCTCTGAGCGATTATTCTTTGAGTGACAGACTGTTTAACAACAAATGCATCTATTGAATTCTTCCAGCTCTCTGGATTTATTGAATGTCGGAAGTGTGTACCCTCAATCATTGATAATAGTCCAATTTGGGAGAGTGGAAACCAAGATTTTCAAGTCTAGATGACTCTGTTGAGGCCAGAGGATGAGTTTCATTATTACCTTTGTCTTCAAGTAGCTGATAGCGGGGACCCCACAGGATTGTAGCATATGGTAAACAGAAATATTCGTTTGTTCCTCATTCCCATGCCACTCTAGCACTTTTGTCCCCTTTATATATATGAGTCCTCATGCATGCCTTTCATACTGAATCTTAATTCAGGATCCTCTATCCCATAGTGTCCTTTTGTGTGAGTGGGATACTTCAAGTTTCAGCTCACGGACAGAGAGCATCTTTCGACAATTTAACATTTATGATTCATCACCTGCTTTGATTTATGATGCTTTTATAGGAGTTTTTTGACTCTTTATTTGCCTTTTGGCATTTGTTTCTTGGCATGGGATCATTTATATTTAATATTCTGTTCACCCTGCTCCTTTCCATGGGTCCTCTGCTGTCGCTCCTTAGAACATTTTAAGTGTGACGTGGATGGAGCCTCAACATAGTACTCTAGACTCTTCAAATCCGGTTTATTTCACAGGGGTTAAGCAGGACTTCAACGCACACAGAATTATTCGAGAAAACAACTAAACTAGAAGAAATTCTTTTATACAAAACACATAGTCTGAGACCCAAAAATGTTTATCATTCCCAAACATTTTAATGTTCTCTATGCAACCGCGGGTTCATTCCCTTTATTAGAATCAAGAAAAACAAACTGTAAAACATGACTCAAAAGATAGCCACACAGATTATTTATATACAAGATAGAAGAAATCAAACAAACTCAGGAAAAATATGGCTTGAGGACCAAACCATTTACTGGTAAGTTCTCTTCCCACCCCTGCAGATCCTGCAACTTGTAAGTAGAAGGGCCAAGCTTGGCTACAATCTGAAAAGGGCCTACCCACAACTGTTGGAATTTGGTATGCTTTCCTCTCTCATCATGGGGGTGGTCCCATTTGAGGACTAAGTCTCCTACTTAAAATTCTTTTGTTCCAGCTTTATGTTTGTTGAACCATCTCTTAACTAACTCTTTTTGTTGCTTAAAGCATTCTCTGGCTTTAGATCTAGCCTCTTCTGCTTTCAGGAGATTATATATTCTTATTTGCAAAACTTCATCATCCGACCCCCTAGACTCTTGAGCTAGTATGGAAGATGGTAGCATGATATTGGGAGGAAGGATGGCTTCTTTACCATAGACAAGGGTATATGGAGACACTCCAATCGCAGACTTGGGGGTGACTCTATCGGCCCAAAGGGCATTTGGTAATGCTGAGTGCCAACTCCGCTGGTTTTCTACTACAGTCTTCTTTAAAATTATAATCAAATTTTTGTTGGAGGATTCAGCCAGGCCATTTCCTTGTGGATAGTAATTAGAAGAATAATGCAATTTTATCCCTTTATCATGAGCAAAAGCAATCAATTTAATCGATGAAAAGTACTTAGCATTATCAAAAACTAACGAAACTAGAACTCCAAAGCTGGTCATGATGTGGTCTTGTAGGAAGCTGATGACCTCGTCTTCATTTATCTTGCGCAGTGGGATGGCTTCTACCCAGTGAGTGAAATAATCAGTAGCGGTTAGAATGTACTTGTGCTGCAAAGAGGAGTTCGGTTTTATTTCTCCAATAATATCCAGTCCCCATTGCTCGAATGGTTCCGTGATCATCACAGGATTTAGAGGTGCTGCTACTTTAGGCTGTCTCCCACTACACCTTTGGCAAATATCACACTTCCTGACATGTGCGTGTGCATCTCTAAAAAGAGTAGGCCAGTAGTAACCTTCCCTGAGGATTTTGTGGGCTATGGTATCCCCTGAATAATGTCCTGCAGCAGGACCGTCATGCAATTCTGCCATCACTTTCTTCGCATCTTCCTTTTCTAAGCATCTAAGAAGAACCCCGTCATAATTCTTTCTGAATAATACCCCTTCAACAAGCTGATATGCG
This sequence comes from Pseudotsuga menziesii, assembly GCA_001517045.1. Lineage (NCBI taxonomy): Eukaryota > Viridiplantae > Streptophyta > Pinopsida > Pinales > Pinaceae > Pseudotsuga > Pseudotsuga menziesii. The sequence continues at coordinate 154,389 of LPNX010138178.1, forward strand.
GATGATTTAAGACACAGGGCTCTCCTTTGCTTGGAATTCCAATGTTCTGGCAATAGTCCTACCTGCAGGTAATGCACAAGGTCTCTATACCAAGACTCGGGAGCTGTAAACAAAGAACATACCTCCATTACATGTAATTCGGCTTCATCTTCCCAGGCGTGCTCTTCATTTTTTCCACTTTCAGTCATCTGTTTGCACAACCCTTGTCTTTTAACTATAGATGCTGGCTTGAATTCAAGATCTTACTCTTGAAGAGTTGTTACCCAGTTGCCTCTTCTTTCTCCTAACTCCTTCTGTATAAGAAGAGACCTTACAGCTGGGTAGGGGATGATCACCTTGGTTCTATTTTTTAAAATATAAGGCCTGAATTGTTTTACTGCTTTGAATACAGCGTAAGATTGTTTATCAACAGCTGGGTAGTTCAATTTGGCCCCCTGTAGACAAGTACTCATAAAGGATATTGGAAATTCATCCCCCCGATCTTCCTTTTGGGTGAGCACAGCTGCTAGTGAATCATCGGATGTGAAGGTATATAAGATAAAATCTTTGTCAAAATCTGGGCTTTTCAAGGATGGTGCGTGTGCAACAGCAGTTTTGATTTTGCTGAATGCACTCTTCTCAATTTCAGTCCATTTGAATAGTGCATTTTTCTTTACCATCTGCTGCAACAGCTTGACAATCTGAGCAAAATAAGGCACAAACCTTCACATGAAATCTATCGTTCCCATAAATGATTGCATCCCCTTTTTATTATGGGGCAAGGGGATTTGTTCAATAGCCTTAATTCTTTCTGGATCGATAGATATTCCTTTCTTCGAAACTATGTGACCCAACAACTTGCCCTTCGTGACAGCGAAAACACACTTCTTAGGATTGAGTGAGATGCCGTATTTTCGACAACTTTCGAAAATTTGCCTTAAGTGAAACGCGTGCTCTTCTCTTCTCTTCGAGAATATTGTAATATCATTAAGGTATACTACAGCACTTCGGCTAATCAATCCACAGAAAGCGATGTCCATAGCTCTTTGAAACGTTGCTCCAAGATTTATGAGCCCAAAGGGCATTCTTCTGTAGGAAAAGGTTCCCCATTTGGTCCTGAACGTGGTCTTCAATCTGTCTTTTTCGGCTACTAATACTTGATTGTAGCTAGAGAAACCATCTAATAATGAAAACAGTTCAAAACCTGAAACCATTTGTAGCAGTTTCTCCATGGGTGGAACAGGATAGTTATCCTTGTCTAATGCACGGTTTAGGTTCCTGAAATCCACGCAGAGTCTGATCTCTCCAGACTTTTTCCTTACTGGTACCAAATTTGATACCCACTCAGAGTGTCTGACTTTAAAAATGATTCTAGCATCCAATAATTTCTTCACTTCACTCTGAATCAGTGGTTCCAATTTTGGATGCATTTTTCTTAACGGTTGCTGATAGGGCTTGACGCCTGCTTTAATGGGGATGACATGCTTGATGATGTTGGTGTCGTATGTTTTCAAATCTTTGTATGTCCATGTGAAGAAATCTTTATATTGTTTAAATAGACTGATGAATTTGTCTCTTTCTGCTGGTGAACAACACTTGCCGAGATTCACAAATTTGGGATTCGTCTCAGTCCCTAAATTTATCAGCTCGAACTGTAGAGATGAGCTGTGGGTCTTCACGTTGGCAGGTCTTCTGAAATTTCATTTAAATCAAACATTTTTTCTAACGTTCTGACACCTTTAGGAATGAAATTGTCATATTTCATCTCGGCCTGATGCTCTTCATCGCCTATGATCACTCCTTTAAACACCTTGTCATTTTTCAAACATTCTATGATTTGCTGATCATCGTCGAACACTCGCAAGTTGGTGATCATATTCGGTACTGAGGGCCTGAAAAGCAGTTTGACAGAACATCGATTATTAGTGGGTACGATTCTAGCGGCTGATGTAGCCAACAGATCAGCAGCTGCATTTTTAATTCTTGGAATTGAAATAATGTTGAATGCATTAAAACATTTAAGCAAATCCCATACCTGATTCTGGTAAGCCTTTAAGTGAGGAGAAACACAATGTATCTGATTCCGGATTTGTTTCACAATAATTTCGGAATCCCCAAAAACTTTTAGATTACTTACCTTTAATTCAATTGCCTTCTTTAGTCCCTGCACCAGTGCTTCGTACTCAGCTGTATTATTAGTACACTCAAACTCTAATCTACATGAAAAGAAATGTTTATTCCTCTATGGGTCGATTAGGACACAGCCAGTCCCTGACCCTTCTAATGTCTTAGAGCCATCAAAAAACAAAATCCAAAAATCACTAACTACTGAAGGTGAATCTACTCCTACTTATAAGCTTACTATATTACAGTCAATCTCATCAGCCTATGCGAATCGAAGGAGATCAGGCTGGGTGTCAGATGTGTTGCTGGCTTCTTCCACTTGGTAATTCCCTAGTTCCAACTCAACAAAATAGTTTCCCAATACAGAATCCACTGGTACATTCTTTTCCTCCAGTTGAGTAACATTGTACTTCATGTGAGGTTCTCTTAAGATCTTAATCTAGTTCGGACATCCTTTGTATGGCAACCATAGATGTAACCAATCTGAGGTGAAATATCCATTTAATTTGGCCGACCAATCTCTTCTCAGGACAAGACCGTAAGCATCTGGTATATCAGCCACCGCGATGTTAATAACTTGGCATACTTTGTCATTGGATGCCAGATGGACTAGGACGTCTTCCATCTCACCAATTACCTTTACATCTGTCCTATCCAACTAAACCACTCTCCACATGGATGGCTTAGGATGCCCATTGATCCTTTTACAGACTGATATGGGAATAACATTAACCGATGCCCCTGAGTCTACCAAGCAATTATGTACATTATGATTGAAGATTTCAAACATGAGGAGGAAAGGTGGATGTTTGATTTTGGACTTACCTCCAACGCTGGTTTCTCCAATCTCTTCTTCTTCCTGAGGTTGATTGTTAGTGGGAAGCTCCTCATCCGTTGCTTCAAGTGCTTTCAACAGTCTTTCTTTTTGCTGCGGCACTTTACACATTTCGAATAGTGGAACATTTGCTTTTACCTTTTTTAAATCCTCCATGATGTCATAATCCATTGGTTGCTCAATGGGACGAGGTTTACCATCATTCATCTTTTCTTCCTCTGGCCTGGCCAACGTATTATTCTGCTTTGGATCTTGACTGGTAATAGTGAATTCTAGAACTTTATCAGCCAAGAATTTATTTTGAAATCTCTTTACATTTCTTTGCAGCCTTTTAATCTTTGGTAAGATGAGACTGTTTTCTTTAATTGGCCCTTGGCTCCTTGTCACCACGTTGGTTTCCATGATGTCCTTGCACCCCTGATTCTTTTCTTCTTCAGCATCAAATAATGAAACAGAATCCCACAAAGCCATGGTTTCCTCTTCATGTTCCTTTGTTGACATAGTCTTCTCTTTTCTCTCTTCTTCTCCATCTTTTGTTAATCTAGAATCCAGTAGCTGATTCATGACCAATGCCATCGAATTTATCCATTGAGGACAATTCTTTTCAGAGTGTGGCTGTTGGTGGAAAGTACAAAAAGTTTCCATGCCTACCTCCGTTAATTTCATAGATGTAGTATTGTGAGGAGGAGGTTGAGACTGATGGTTATCCTCTCTTTTCTTATAATATGGCTTATAAAAATTTTGTGTTTCCTTTTCTTTTTTCATATCTATGATTTTATTGGAAAGCTTCTACATCATTTTGGCCATATTTTCCAAATCTGGTGACTTTTCTTCCTTAGGCTTAGTAAACAATAAGGATTTTCTTCCCGCACCTTTCTCTCCTGACTGTTCTGGATAATCCTCAATACTTTCCCTTTCCGCTTCCACTACTTCTGCCTCTTCATAGGTTTCCATCAAAGTAGGCTTAGCCCTTCCTTTGGAAAACATGGCCAAATAAAGGCCTAAAGATGAAGTATAATATTCAATCAAAACTTTGTATGAAGGTTTGTCCGTCTCAGAAAAAATCTTCAGATAGGATGCAAACCGTTGTGTGAAACTGCGCACCTTTTCCTTTCTTTCTTTCTTTCTTCAAGGTGCATAGCCCTTTCATGAGGGATGCATGAGTTTTCTGAGTTGCATACTTACTTCTGAAAATTATTTCGAAGGTATTCCAATCAGGGATTGAATTAGCAGGCAACCCGAAGTACCATGACGTTGCATCTCCTTTAAGGGTATGCGAGAACAATTTGCAGACTACATCTTCATATTCGTCAGCCCTTAATCCTTCAATTTCCAAGTAAAAACTTTGTAGATGATCATCTACTAGTATTTTCTCATTTGGGTCGAACTTGGGCAACATTTTGTCAAAGGCTTGAGGTAAGTCATGTAATGGAGGTGTAAGATTTAACGGTGATCTGGCTCTCCATGCAGGTGGTGGATTTGGTGGCTTAGGTGGTTGGTTTGCATTTATGCCAGCCGTGAGTCTGGGTGGAGAGTGAGGAGGTAAGCCAACTGGAGTGCGAGTAGGAGAACTGTGAGGGGTATTTGGGCCTTCTTGGTTCAAAGGTAGTACAACTTCCTGTAAGGTTGTTTCTACAAGTTCTTCCCAGTCTCCAACCAACACTGAGTCTTCCTCTACAGGATGATATTTCTTTTTATACTCTCTTACGGGAAATTCAGGGATGATCGGTAATCCTCCAATCTTCTTTACATACGCCCTGGTGTGTCTTCTTAGATCATTAACAATTTTGTTGCCAACAGAATATAGATGCTCTCTTTCTTCCGGAATTGGATTATGAAACCCACTGCTTTCAGAACTGTTACCGGTGGAAAAGTCTCGGGAAAACAGGTTTCCTTGGCCATCCATGCACTGGCGGCCCTCCTTCTAGCGCCAAAAATGTTGATGCCCGAAAATTCGTAGGCAGCAATAGTAAGGGATTCTCCCCAATCAACGTTCCCAACTAGCCCATTGACTGTTTGGTATGGGGAATCCATCCGGTTTGCGGTCCGGCTACCGTAGGTCAAAGTAACAAAAACAAAGGCTTTACCGGTTGTGGCCCGGTCCACCGTGTATTTTTTGTATTTTTTGACTGAATGTATGATATGCAAGTGCCTAATTAACCATGCAGGGCGATAAGATGCAAGGAGCAGTCACAATGTAATGCGCAGGTTCTTACCTCTTGTCTTAGACTCACTAGCATCTAAATCACATACAACAAAAAAAATAAACTAACTACCTAAACTATCCCTAGGGAGCAGGATTATCATTCATTAGTGAGTAATACATTTTGTACCTGCATAATGAAGAGTTACAGATAGCTGATACTTCTTTCAAGACACATGAACAATTACAGATATTTAAACAACCAGATAGCCAATTGTTTTATGAACAACATTTATTACTCACAGTGGAGAGCATCACAAAATATACTGAAGAACATTTCAACAAGAACATAGGTTCAAGAAGTTAAAAAACTCTCACAGTTAATGAAACACAGCTGAAAACGAAATAGTTCTCCTTCAACATTGCTCGTTTAATCGCATTGATACATTCCACATTTCGCTTTCTCCAACAGGCAAAAGTTGCAGTTTCTGATTGTAAAACGAAATAGTTCCTCTTACAAGCAAATGGGTTACAAGTTTTTCCAGGGAAAAAGTCCTCTCTAAATTCTAACTTTCCAGTATTTAAACTACAGCCGCAGACCGTTTGGGCTGCCCCCCAAATGAATGACCTTTCTGCTCCCCAATGCTTCATATTCCTTTATCTTTTCTACGCATGCCCATGAGTGGCTAAGTAACGGCCGGACCTTTCAGAACTGCTCCTTTGTCACCATTCATTTTGTCTTTTCTTTGGTTTGTCCATCTTATGAGCCTATTGGTTTTGGCTCTACCTTCACCAAACGGTTTGCCTCCCTTGACCAATCTCCGGAAAATACCTACAATCAAGCGACAAGCATCATTTGTGGGAAAAGCATTTAAACCACAGCAGCAAACTAAACTGACTGAACGGCTAATCCATAGGAAATGGTCAGGTGCACCACCTTCATCTTACAAAAGTCGAATATACTACCTCATTCTTCTACAGGCTTGTGATAACAAAACCAACGGCGGAAAACGGGAGGAAACCAACAACGAAAGCCAAATGGCTTTCTCGACCGCAACGGCGGAAGATTCAATGCTACCGGCATGCGATGGGAAGGCGGGAAAACTTTGAATTGGAAATCAGACGGCTTTCCCTTTCGGAAGCTCAATGATTTTGAGAGCCGCAACGGCGGAAGGGCATGCTAAAGACACGTGTGACCTGTGAGTGGGCACAACTTTGAATCGAAAGTCGGAGCACTTTGCACTTTGGAGGCTTAACCACTTTGAGAGCTGCAACGGCGGAAAAGAAATGACTACGGGAAAGCGATTACATGAACAATACACATCAGCAGTCGGAGCAATTTGACCTTCGGATGAAGAATCAATTTAGGAGCCGCAACAACGGAAAATAAGACTGACGCATCCGACAACGGACTGTTGTAGGCTTTGGAAGCTTAGTTGCTTTGGGGCTGCAACGGCAGAAGCTAAAGAATACTACAGCCTCCGATCAAAAATAAAAAACGCTAAGCGCTTAAGGCTCTGAATTCCAGCAACGGAAAAGACTGCTTCTGAAACGGTGGCCATTTGACAAGCAAATCAAACTTAAAATCTACGATCCAATAAAATTAGAAACACAGGCAACCACTCGAGAACTAGGACGAGTGTTATGAACCTTCCATAATCATTCAAATCAAAGTGTGACCAACAACAATTCACGTAGCACATGATTAACGACAAACGCTAAATCAAAATGAGGGGCCCAAAATTTTAAGAAATTTAGGGAGAACGGTTGCAGCTCCAACAAGCTCACCTTCCGAGGAAAGGGTGAGAAATTAACTCAATAACATACATAAGAAACCTGCAAATTTCCAATATAAAGCCAGTGCAAACCTCCCAAGCCACAGTAAGAACATGGTTACCTAGTAAGCATGGAGTTTCATTTGATCCCTTAACTTTAGCATCTCAAAATCAAAATCTAAACCAATTTCCTACAAAAACAGGAATCACCACAGAAGACTGTCATTTAACAAAGAGGTCTACAAAGGATATCGTGGAACCATCGACCAATGGTAAATCCAAAAAATACCTAGCAAACTTGCAATCCCAAAGATATTTTTCCAATCCTTTTGTTTTCCACACTCTACTCATACACCATCTGAGAAGCCGTGTTTTAACTTATTTCTAATCTACACTGGATGAGGAGGATAGTAGGTTATAGAGCTTGGTTACAGAGTGAGAGCATAAATAATTATTCTCCTTGGCAGTTTAATGTAGGGAATTCTTATATTATAATATTCACAAACATCAATGAATTAATTTCTAATACAGTTGCAATTAGGGGCAGACCAAAAAAGTTTCCATGTCTTCCTACAAGAAGATGAATAAAATTGAATTGTTCGTAGACAAAGAACAAATAGCCATTGGGAACTGACAAGCAACCAGCCACCTAGAGATGATAGATCCTTATGACAAGACCAGTGTATGGGCAAGTTTAACCAAAAGTGATGTTTGGTACCAAAAGGTTCTTATACATCAACTTATGTGACATCAGCTTAGGCTGTGACCTTAAATTAGATTATCATTGTCATTGAGATCAAAACAATTTTCAACATTTGAGTAAGAGGATAAAATAAAAAACTTCAACTAGAGGCTCTAAATAAAAAAGAAGTGGGCTATATACACACAATTAGTATTACCACAAGTTCATATGTATAAAAAGAAAACAAATTAACCAAAGAACTTTTTCTTTGCAATTGAATATTCTTCAAGGAGTAAATAGTAGCAACAAAGGGACTTAAACTTCACATTCAAAGGCCTAATAAGGGTTGAAACTTAAAAATTTAAAGATGTAAATTCTAATGGATTTGGTAGATAAAAACAATTATGAGGTTTTAAAGTTTAAAACATAATAGAAAGATTTGGCCATATTGGACTTTCCTGTACAGAAATTCATCCCTAGTACAAAATTTGGTGAATTTTCCACTGTGCAGATATCATATGGTCAGCTTACTATTGAGTATCTTTGATAATATAACACATGTATTTAATCCCCATGGACACATAAACCCAAAAAACAAACATCCCAAAAACCTTAAAAATATTTTTTTTAAATATATCTTGATACATCTATAAATATAAACTGAATGGAAAAAATTTCAAGTTATTTTCTCTGATTTATTGGATTGTCTTGAAGCTGAAATTCTTCTAAATTTTGGAACAAAACACATTTTTTCATATCTATGAGATGTATACTTCTGTATTGTAGCCATACTAAATTTTTTCATTATGCATTTTTTCCATATTGAATGTATTCAAATTATAATTCATATATGAATGTTGCTACTATGGTTTAATCCTGTATCTGGAGCACAATAACTAGATTGTGAGAATATATAGCATAACTAGTACACATTAGCAAGATGCATGGATCCGAAATCAGTGATCCTAAGTTTCCAAACACTTAGATTAGGGTTGTCATTCCTTGCTTGTCAGGGTTAGTTGAGACTTAGCTTTTCTTGATCTTCCACTACCATCCTTGATGAGAATTACTACAAGCTTGCCCTTTAACAATTGGTTACTCAGGTTAAGGCATAGCATTTGTATAAAATTTTGAATACTTGCTATTCAATCTATGTTCATAATCCCTACTTAATTTTAATTAAGTATGTCTAAGCATTTGCTTACAACGAGCAGGAATATATAAAGCTCAAAAGGAGACATACTTGAAAAAGTATTTGATTTCACATGAAGAAAGCATTTAGTCTTTACTTCCACCTCTATTTCTGCCCCTCATTCTGAGAAATGGGTCCTCCCTTTCTAGGCTTTGGTTTCAATTTCAAAATGCTATTATAGCTTTGATCTCAGTTTGAGTAGGAAATCATGGTTCTTTACAGCTTGAGTCCTATGTCAAAACTTTCCAGTATAATTTTTATGTTTGCATTTTGTTTGTAGAACAACCTTCCATATAAGCTGCCATCAAAGTTACCCACATGAATGTGGTCTATTGGAAAGCAGCGAGGTGATTGGGCTTGTATTAACGTGGAGACCTAGATTCAAATACCTGAGTGGGTATGATTGTAAATATAAGAAGTATTTCTAAAAAAAAATAGAAGCTACCATCAAAGTCATAACTAAAGCACCAATTGTCTTTTGGCATTAATGAAATGGCAAAAAACAAACAGTGATTCCATTAAAATGAAAATCAATCCATGAAGACAGATGCTCATAAGGCAGGTAGCATACTATGAAATGCAAGATTTTGTTTTTCAAAGGGAGAGTCCTTCCCTGCTAGAAAATATTCTCAATTCTCTTTTTTACAAAATAATGTTTATGATTGTTGGATATATGAAATATACCACACATGATGAACAATAAAGGTGTAATAGACTATAATGAGGTTTTCAGAAAGCAAACAACTGTCAGCATTTGGACATTGCACAGTCAAATTTTCTGGTGACAAGATACAAAGTCAACCAACATGGACCAAGAGGATGTATTAAATGCATGTTAAAGATTATTGAAGAAGAACAGTGCATGATATATTACTGAATGTGGGATCAACCCTTTTAAGAGTTGGTCCTGGAAGGCCTTAAGTATTGACTAGCAAGATCAACCCATTTTAAAGTTGGTCTTAAAAGGTTTCGAATGGCCCTAAAAGGTTAAACTTTCTCAAATTTGATCTTGCAATCGTTCAGCCTGCACAAAACATCTTACCCAGCTAATCAAGGTTCAGCAAACCATCCATCTCATATCTTCCTCTTGAATAAGCAAACTACTTGAGAACTATAGTCAACAAGAATGTTGCTGAAAGTTCATTTCCAAATACTGTGAGTGAATCAAGCAGTGGTAAGACTGAAAAATCTAATTTTAAGCTTTATGGAGATTTAACCGACAAAAATATTACATTCGTGAGATCGAGCAGTGTAAAATTAATTGACATGGTTGATATTGAACATCCATGAAAAATTACTTGCCCATTCGAAAGGAACTGCAAAGGCTATTGATAATTCCAAGACAGTGCACAAGATCAGCACTCTATGGCTTACCCTTTGGTGCCAACATTTCTTTAACAGGCCAGTTTCAATCTATAAGGTAAGCCAGCTTCACAAGGCTCTTCATGCATCACATCCATAAGAGAGATACTCAACAGAAGATGGGATACTAAGATTCATCTCTGCAAAAGACAATTACAAATTTAATATCAATAGGTTGTGCATTTGGTGCTATGGAAGGCTGGCACCTGCCATCTTTAGCAGAATATTTGTGTGTCACGTCCATTCAGAGAGATACTCAACAGATGGACTATGAGAATTCCAAACCCTTATCCCTGCAGAAGACACTTACAAACTGAATAGAAATACCCCTAGCCCATCTGGAGGCATTGACTTTGGTGCTATAACTAGCCAGTTTGGATCTACAAGGCATGCCATCTTTACCATGCTAATCATGTGTCACATCCATTCAGAGAGATACTCAACATATGGTGGGATGAGGACAAATAAAAGAAATAGAATGTGCATGTTAAAACAATTTGGAAGCACTTTCATTTCATGGTCTTTGCATGGTCAGTGGTTTATCAGGACTTACCCTCTAAGGCCACACCAATGTATGGAGTCTAGACTAGATCACTGAGATCATTCAACATATTTTTTGGAAGTGTAGACATTCTAGAGCATGTTGGGATCTGATTTGGACCTCTTGGAAGCATCTTCTTTACAAAGATTTTATGTGGAGAGGTGCACTACAAACAAAAGTATTTCTATGTGGTATGATTGTAAATATAAGAAGTATTTCTCCAAAAAAAAACAGAAGCTGCCGTCAAAGTCATAACTAAAGCACTAATTGTCTTTTGGCATTAATGAAATGGAAAAAAAAAACAGTGATTCCATTAAAATGAAAATCAATCCATGAAGACAGATGCTCACAAGGCAGGTAGCATACTGTGAAATGTAAGATTTTTTTTTTCAAAGGGAGAGTCCTTCCCTGCATAAAATATTCTCAATTCTCTTTTTTACAAAATAATGTTTATGATTGCTGGATATATGAGATGTACCACACATAATGAACAATAAAGGTGTAATAGACTGGAATGAGGTTTTCAGAAAGCAAACAACTGTCAGCATTTGGACATTGCACAGTCAAATTTTCTAGTGACAAGATAGAGTTAGGAGGAGTGCCATGGATGGTGTAAGAATTTGGCAAAGTTTTTGAGAAGCATGAAGTTGAGGGTGTGGTTCCTCTAGCATCTTTCCATTTATTTTGGCTCCAAGTTAGTCATTGTAAGGAAATTATTTTCTTGAATTCCCTGTAAGAAGGCTTATAATTATTGTGCTTCTGAAAACAACATATACAATATGTAGATTACAGGAGTTATAACTATCAGTAAGGGGAATATTATTGAGTTGTGTAATGGGTCATCCAGACATTGTAGCACCATTCTAAGGTATCTTGTAGGGTAGCCTGTATGCTTTCCCAGTTCATTACCAAATTTTGATGCACTCAGAAATGACACCTATATTTTTACAGTGTATGTACAACAAGTCTAGTCAAGGCCTGTTAAGGAATGCCCTACCAAAAATAATGATGAATGAGTCAAACATTCAAAATTTGAAGAGCGCTCCACCTACTTGGTCTTTAATACTTGTTTGAGAACAGCATAAGGAAGAGCATTGCCTTATGAAGTGCCATTCAAAACATATTTGTGAACCATGTCACCTCTTTATTGAGAAGGGTCCCAACTTGAAGAGATGGAAACCTATATTGATGAGTGATAGGATGAAGTAATGAACCTTTGCCTAGATATCAATGATATCCAATTTGTGGGAGGTTGTTGTGACAACTCTTTGAACCACTTTTGCACATTGTTCTATGGAGATCCCCCTAAGTTGCATTAAAGTGGGTATGGAAATAGATATAGACAGGAGGGTGGATACGACAAATTGTCCATGATGGACTTACAAAAATCTCCTAGAGCCCTACATATTTTCCTTAGATAGGCCATAATTACATCTATTGTTGGAAAGGCACCATTCTTTCCAAGAAATATATCCATCAAAACATATAGACCAATCATGACTGCAAACCTTACATCACAATATATTATGAGAGGCTTAAGTTAACATAACAAAGTCTCTAACTTGTGTGTCCCGAATCTCCTAAAGCTCAATCAATCTAGGTTCCAAATCTAGAGCGAGTTTTGAGAGCCCATCAAATTTCGAGTTCAACTCTCGATAAACATGTGCAAATGAAGTGAACGAGAATTACTGCACTAGAAATCAAACAATAGAGAGAAAGATGCTGCAAATGAGAAGCGAAAATTTGAATTTTGCTGGTTGTCGAATCTATTACCATTTTTTAATCCCCGAAAAGCTGCAGCGGAATGACATTCTTGTGGAGCCTTCTTTGATTTGTACAGTTGATTTTAGACACCTTGCTTGGTGAAATACCAATCCCCTATGATGGCTACGACTCTCCTGGCCAGTGCAGCTTAATCTCAGATCCTGCCATGGTGATCAAGCATCAATCAGACAAATTCACACTTCAATGTAAACTTCTCTAAGAGGGCAAATGAAAGTTTAAATAGAATAATTTGGAAAAAAGTTGAACATCTACCTATGAAATCTGAGGGTTTCCATCCAATTCACGCCAAGCAACCTCTAAAATCAAAATCAAAGGATTTCCATTTGTTATTGGTGCCAAGGATCTAGCTGAGGGTTTCCATTTTCGATTCGCACCCATTCTTGCTCTCAGTGGCCGAGGACCCAACAAAGCTATGCTCTCAATGGCCAAGGATCCAACAAAGATATCCAGTGGAGCTGGATATATATTTTAGCATCAAATTTAGCATAACCCCAATCTTTTTAAAGCTCTTATGGCGGATGGCAATTTTTTTTAAATCTCTTATGGTGGATGTCGGACAGGGTCTCGAGGAAGATCGAATGCATTTCTTTCCAGAGCTAGGTGGATGTCGGACATGGTCTCGAGGAAGATTGCATGCATTTCTTTCTGGAGCCAGATGAACTGAACCCAAACGATTCATTAAATTTTATCTTTTTACATTTGGGTAGGGGAGGTTCCGGCTTATTTATGGGCCATCTTTTATAAATTGTGTTCTGAATTTTGTAGAAATAGATGGTAGAAATGTGAGGCATTATGGGAAAGTGTTATGAATATATTAGCAAACATCTCAAATTTCAGATTTAATTTTATTATTGTACTCAAATCATTTTTATTTCATTTTTAAATATATATATTAAATTATTAAAACATTTGTTAAAACAAAGCTAAAATAATGATCATTTATAAAAATAAATAATGTTAATCAATGTAGAATCATTTTAATTTGAGGTTTATTATCCTAATAAACCAAATTTTGGCATTTAAACAAACCTTTGGCATTTAAATTTAATAAAAAATATAAATCTTGCTCTAAAGAGATAATATTTTGAACATAAAGACAAAATATCCTAATAAACCAAATTTTGTAATATTTATTCAAAATGAATAAAATTTTACACCAACTTTTCCTTTTACTCGGATGGCCACTAAAGCTCTTCTTCTTCAAAATATTTCTATAATTACTTATGGTCAAACATTTCATCGATGTTAGTTTTCATAAATTTTATTTTAATCTTAAATAGATATTTCGGGCAGCTTTGATAAGAGTGAAAAGTAAAATTAATATTTTAAAAAATTATCTACATGGCATTATTTTATATATTTGTTGATTTCATTTTAGAAGGCCCATTTTGGGTTGAAATTTCCTCTAATGAGACCTCCATAGAAAATCAACTAAACTTAAAAAAATCTTCTTCTAATCAAGGAATCAAAAGAAGCTCGAGACTTATCAAGTTAAGTTTTCCATGGTCTTTCCCTAACCTCTATGTATCACACAAGAACAAGACTGTAATATCACCAAAGACATTATCTCTTTTCTTTGTATCTTCTACAGGGTTGGAACCCTAATTCGACCTCCTTTTCCTTGACAACAAGAGCTATAGATTCTGCAAGACAACCATCAATTCCTCTAGTATTATATCTCCTTCTACAAGGTTTACTTACATATAAAAACCCTTGCGTCCTCTTGCATATCCAAGTTTCGTCATGTAATGCATTCCTCCTCTAGTTGTGTACCACATCTTCTTGTTTCCAATGCTCTCAACATATGTGTGAGAGGTGGTTACAATGCTCCAATGCTTATCCTCAATATGTGTGCCAAGGTGGTTACTATGCTCAGTTTTTCTCCTCAACATGTGTGTGAAGGTGGTTACTATGGTCCAATATTTCACTTATCTTCATCCTAATATCACAAGGAAACCCAAAAAAAAAACCCTAGTCCAAGTGTACGTTAACACCATCAAGATACATCCCTTTAGGGAACTCTTTCCAACCATATAACATATCTAGAAACTCTTATTACAACAAATTACAACATCAATAAATGTACTAAGCAAAACCCTAGTTTACGAAACCGATGCACAATGGAGTCACTAGGCCATGCAAACATAGTGGAGAGGGCCCACTAGAGGTAATGGCATGCCAGGAGACCACCGAAGTCAATGGCTCGTCGATCCGACCTATGGTTGTCGAGTTATGTCAAGTTGTAAGTCGCATGAAAATGTCGTTCAGGGACACTTGGTCACTCTTGGTCCGAGAGCGAAAAAACCAAATGGAGCAGCAAGATTGCATTTCGTTGGCTCCAAAAGGTGTGTATTTCCAATGCCAACATGGGAACACCACCAAGACTAGAAGGTGGAGGTATTTTTAGATTTGACTCACCAATGCAAGAGCTGCATTGAAGGAAACTGAGCAAAACCCTAGTTTACAAAACCGATGCACAATGGAGTCATTGGGCCATGAAAATGTAGTGGAGAGGTCCCACTAGAGGTAATGGCATGCCAAGAGACCAACAAATTTGACGGCTCATCGATCCGACCTCCGGTTGCCGAGTTATGTCGAGTTGCAAGTTGCATGAAAATGTCATTCAGGGACACTTGGTAACTCTCGATTGAGGAGTGAAAAACCAAATGGAGCAGAAATATTGCATGTCCTTGGCTTCAATAGGTGTGTATGGCCAATGCTAACATGGGAACACCACCAACACTAGCACAGTGGAGGGTTTTTCAGAGTTGACCCACCAATGCGAGAGTTGCATTGAAGGAAACTGAGAAAAACCCTAGTTTATGAAACCGATGCACAATGGAGTCACTGGGCCTTGGAAACGTGGTGGAGAGGGCCCTCTAGAGGTAATGGCATGCCAATATACCAATGGAGTCGACAACTCATTGATCGGACCTCTGGTTGTCGAGTTATGTTGAGTGAAAATTCACATGAAAATGTCATTCACGGACACTTGGTCACTCTCATTCCGGGAGTGAAAAACCAAACAGAGCAGCAAGATTGCATGCCATTGGATCCGATAGGTGTGTATGGCCAATGCCTACATGGGAACACCACCAAGACTAGCACAATGGAGGGTTTTCAGAGTTGACCCACCAATGTGAGAGTTGCATTAAAGGAAACTGAGCAAAACCCTAGTTTACGAAACCGATGCATAATGGAGTCACTAGGCCATGCAAACATTGTGGAGAGGGCCCTCTAGAGGTAATGGCATGCTAGGACACCAATGGAGTCGACGGATTGTCGATACGACCTCGGGTTGTCGAGTTATGTTCAGTTTCAAGTCGCATGAAAATGTCATTCAGGGACACTTGGTCACTCTCGGTCCAGGAGCAAAAAAACAAACAAAGAAGCAAGATTGCATGTCATTGGATCTGATAGGTGTGTATGGCCAATGCTGACATGGGAACACCACCAAGACTGGCACAGAGAAGGGTTTTTCAGAGTTGATGCACCAATGTGTGAGTTGCATTGAAGGAAACTAAGCAAAACCATAGTTTATGAAACTGATGCACAATGGAGTCATTGGACCATGAAAATGTGGTGGAGAGGGACCCCTAGAGGTAATGGCATGCCAGGAGGCCAACGGAGGTGAAGGCTCATCGATATGACCTCCAGTGTTCAAGTTATGTTGAGCTAGAAGTTGCATGAAAATGTCGTTCAGGGACACTTAGTCACTCTCGGTCGGGGATGGCATGCTAATTGTTGGGCATGGTAAGAGCATTATTAAAAAGTTGAAGAAGGGCTTTGTAATTCAATTTGCAATGAAGGATTTGGGTCCAACACAACAAATATTGGGCATGAACTATATTTCTCCAAAAAACGATAGAAGAAATGTTACGTGGAAAGACATAATCCGAGTTGTCTGAGAAGACTTAATATGGGTGTATTTAGCTATGGTGTATGATAGAAACTGTATCTCTTAAACATGAACAACTCTTTGACATTTCTCTGTGTTATACCTTCTGCTTTCACATTCAATTCTAATTATTGACTCAAATAGAAGAAGGATAAAAAATTACTAGAATAGCAATTAAAATTTAGAGATGAAAGCATAATGTACAAGTCAAATACCATTTAACAATATTAGAGAAATTATTTTTTGATTAGTAGCCAGATGCAACACAAATTGGAGAGAAAGTTGCAAAGATAGTGGTTTACCAGGACATGATGTTGGTTTCCTAACAATATTTCCTCCCTCCAATTTTGGAAAAACTTTAAACCTGAAAAGATGCAATACAAGCCTAATGGAAGACCACAAAAATAAGCATGTTTCAATTAGATGCAATAATATCTCACTTTTGACCAAAATTTTTATTACTCACATGCTTAATCCTCTTGCACTAGCTTAGAATTTTTTTCCACTATTAAATGGAAACCCAAAAACCTACTATGAGAATGTGAATGATGAAAATTTGAATTCTTGCATAGCTTTAGTGGCTAACAAGATGTAGTGTGAAAGGGATGGAGAAAATAGTCATTTTTCTCTAGTCAAAATAGTCAAATGTAGAGAATTGTGTGCTTATGCAATCTAACACGTCAAAATATTGATGCCAGTTCCATGAGTGATTGAAATTGGTAGCTACTATTAAAAGACAAGATGATCATGATAACTTACTCTACTTTCTATGTGAACTCTGTAAAATCCTTTCCCTTTCCATCTATATCGATGTCATGTCTGAATATATAGCATGTGTAAATACTTATTACCAAGATGGTGCATAAAACAGATCATACTTTGTAATAAGTATTTATACATGCTATATATTCAGACATGACATCGATATAGATGGAAAGGGAATGGATTTTGCAGAGTTCACATAGAAAGTGAAGTAAGTTATCATTGTCATCTTGTCTTTTAATAGTAACTGTCAATTTCAATCACTCATGGAACTGGCATCCAAGTGGAGTGTAAGCGCAATTACCCAATCCCATTCAATATAGCCAGCAGGATCCTCTCTATTGCTCATTGCCTCCATCAATCTCTTGTGCTTTGAATGAGGCAAGAATTAACGTACCTTGGTTGAGTTCCTCATTGACATTGTCTGTATATGGATGTTCATTCTAACAATCAAGTTTGTGAAGTGATAGACCACATAACCTGGTCTGTAATCCATGAATACATGCCCACTAGTTCTTCTTGATTTCCCATATAGTGTAATATATTCACCCTCAACCACCATCGATCCAATAGGAAATTCATTTCTTTCATCATCAATCAATGATCCGTTCAGGATTTTCTTACCTGGAATGCATCATGCCAACCAATAATCCATGTCCCATTCATTTTCTTTCGAGGCAACAACTGCATATATGTGTCCTGGTTGTACAAGATCTGAGATATGGTCATAGTTTGTCAAAATCGCTGACAGACCCTCCTCTAAGTGGGTTGTTTCACTGAATACACGTGGGTCTACTACAAGTGACACACGATCTCAATCAGCAACCCAATCCATGCATTCACATTCATCCCATTCACTACTTCTACAAGGGTTGCAAAAGCAAGCAAGTTTCTGCGTCCATATTTCAAATAGGGTGTTGTTTGAGCTTTGAACCGATTGAAATCCATGTGTTCCTTGTATTGTACCACAACTATAGGAATGTGATTGATCTATGTCAACCACATGCCAAAAATTCCTGACTGTCCTTCCTACAACTTTAGTTCAGTCTAACATTGTCGTAGAGCACCATTGAACTATGGATTCTGCATCTTTGATATGGGGGTTTCTTGTAAACCTCATCTCCTCCCTTCATAGTGCGGTCTTGATGCATGCGTCGGCCCCTTCATGCTCACCTTTTCCTTGCCCAGTCTCAAAGTAGTTCCATATATACGGCACATTATAAGTATTATGTAACATACTCATCCATTGGAATGCTTGGGAATTTTTTAACTAGCCCGCACAACCATCTAACCATATCTAATGGTGATCCATCTGTATATCTCCCTCCTTTAGCTGATCATAGAAAATTCAAAAATAGTGTTGCACATAATGCAGATCATGGCATCTGTCATCACTTATGTAAAAGTTTGTATCCTTATGTATTATCTTGTTGTTAATGCTGCTCTCAGGGCCATACCTATATGTTATATGTACCATGATGCTGACTTCGTCGGAATGGTAGTATTGACTATGATTTCATTTTGTGGCTGAAGGGTGTAGTTTCTGCAAAATCCACCATTGACAATATGGTCCCAATGGCAAAGTTGTCCCTACATTTTCTATACTGCTCATCCTGCCATCGCGCTACATGCACATGTTGAACATACTGCTAAGTTTTCTTGTATAAATCCATCAAAAAATCACATACCCGTACCTATTGCCATGAAAACAAGGGTCATATTAGAATGTGACCTTTAAAGAATGTATATGTAAAAACTGAACATGTAAGAGAAAAAACATGCAATAATCATTTGCACCTGTGACTTAACCAATGCAATCTTTTTACTTTCCTTCGCACTATCTGATTGATAGGTTATGTACTTGAAGCTTTAGATCTCCATGCTCATATTTCCAAATTGATGCTCATCACTTCCATGAATGCAACAGTTCAAAAGAGCAAACCCACTGCACCTGGAACAATTCCCATATAGACATGATTTTCCATACTATTTTTGTCCTTCATGCCTTGGACACATGATGTTGACGATAAAATATCTCAATGCATCCAGTGGTATTATGGATTCATTGCAGCCCTGCACAAGGTTAGTATGCAAATCACAAAATATATGTTTATACGTGTCATAAAAATATTCATATTCTACATGGTATCTACAACAGCATGTGTTTCGATCAATGCATATATGAATGTACCATGCTTTACATTTCTCAAAGGACCTTTGGCCCAAGTTCAATTGTGTGTGCTCATTCTTGAATCTCTCATAGAGTTCAGTCTATGTTGCGTCAAGGAAGTGTTTGACATGGGGTTCACATTCAATATAACCTTTTCTCAACTTTAGTACATCTCTTTGATTAGATGAAGGTTTGGTATGATCATGCCAGAACATTTGTACTAATTCCTTAACAGCATCAATTAGCTTCATATCTCGACGAGGTGACCTGCTGACAAAAGCCCAACAATCTTTTCCACCTTGAATCTGCAGATTTTCTCTTATAATAGAGTACTTCTGAACAATTTTTCTATTTAATTTAAGTATCTGAGAAGTGTGTGAAAGGAGGCGACGTTGCTGTGTCGACTTGCTTACAACTGATTCTGATAACACACGACGAGGCACACAAAGATCTTTAGTACGGGACATTTTCCCAATAACATTAAAAGCAGATTGGATATTTCTAACAATATGATTGTTAGCCTCTGAAATTCTAACCATCTTTATGCATAGAATTCTCCTAACAACAACTAAACAATTTGACTTTAACAAACATAGTAATAATTGACATTTACCTGCATCGCCTTTGGATTCAAAATATTCCTTCATTAATTTGTTACATTGCCAATCGATAGTGCGTTTGGGAAACTTACCTTCAAGGCCTGACAGATGACTTTCATCTACATGGATACGTCTAGGATTCCTTTTTCTTGCAGTAGACAGTCGAGGTAGGGAAGGTGGACATGAGCTACGGATCCTAGGACTTCTTTGTTGTGGTGCTTCATTCACATGTTGGTCCATATTGGGAGTGTGCTCAACATGGTTGTGGTCTTCTTGGAGAGATTGCAAATTAATCATTGCTCCTAGGTCCAACGCTTCATACTCAACGTCTCTCAATACAACTATGTCTTCAAGAGCTTCAACATGGCTCATTGATGGATTTTTTGTCGAAGACTATGTTGATGTTGGAACTTGATTTGGGTCTGTTGGACGCAACCGCTTCACCCGTGGTTCTGAAGTAGAGTTTTTTATGTCATCAAATCTATTAGGATCGGTCGCAGTATCAATGGAAATGTCTGGACCATGGCTCACTCTCTCCATTTCCAACCTTTCCTTTTCTCTTACCTCATTTTCCTTTTTAATGGGCATATTCCTTCTAGTTTTTCTTTCTCTATTACGTGAGTTTCCCATATCCAAAAGTTTTTTTATCAAAACTATGAGGTCTACCCCTGCATAAGAAGCAACAAACAAGGTATTAGTTCCATTATACAAGATACATGACACGTTCCAACATAAATAACTAAATTATAGATATTTTAGTATGCTAATTATTGGCATTGATACATAAACATTGATTAATGGTTTCTCTTTATGTTCGAACCAAATTTTCATTTCTATACTCTGTTTGATTCAAGTAAAGATAGTCAAGTTTACAGGTATTACAACTATAGGATTCTGACTTCCTTTGTGTTCAAAAAGTATTGGAAGTCAAAATAAGATGAGTGAAATGAGGAGGTTGCAAATCCCTCAAAAAAAGGAGAAATCATTGAGGTAGATGCATCCCTGTCAAGCTCAAAGGCATGTTATGATAAATCTAGCATGAAGAGGAGAGCATGGACAAGTTGGTGAACTGTTCAATATGGACCCTCTCCCATGATTGCTTCCAAGGTTTTTATACAAATTGAAGAGTCTCAATAGAGATCCTCATATATGCCATCCTTGTGGGAAATCAAAATATATTCATGTGCAAATGACTATTGGTCTACATTGCATACTTCATCTTGTATAGAGAATATGGACAAATTGGTGAACTATTCAATTATATGGACCCTCTCCCATGATTACTTCAATTTTTTTTTAAATTGAAGTGTCTTAAGAGATAACTTCATCTATGCCATCATCGTGTGAAATCAAAATATATTCATGTGCAAATGTAAATTAGTTAACAGTGCATACTTCATCTTGTATGGAGAATATGAGACTTGTTTAGATGTGAAGTTGGGATTTATTCTTGTGAAATTAAATGTCATCTATGAGAGAGATATTGTTGTAGGGATATCATAAAACATAAATCAATGAAATGATATGAAATCTTGTGAATTAAAACAATTATTTACAATTCACCATACCTATTCAAAATGATCTCTTCTTGCAATGAAAACTTGTAGTGTGAATATTTCCACTAACTTCCAAGACCATTGAATATGTTTGTTA
This sequence comes from Pseudotsuga menziesii, assembly GCA_001517045.1. Classification (NCBI taxonomy): domain Eukaryota; kingdom Viridiplantae; phylum Streptophyta; class Pinopsida; order Pinales; family Pinaceae; genus Pseudotsuga; species Pseudotsuga menziesii. The sequence continues at coordinate 175,889 of LPNX010138178.1, forward strand.
GATTCCAAGAGTGTGATTATATCCAATAGATCAAAGAGTGGCGATGGATTGTGATCCAATTTGCACAGTTCAGTAGCACAAAATGCACGAACAACAAAAGAAAACCTGTGAAAATTGGTAGCAATCCTAGGAATCTAGATATCTATTTTTTTTACCTACTAATAGGTGTGCGCATGTGTCTTTAAGCACGTGCACGCATGTATAAGACCGTGTGCGCGCATTGATGCGCATGCAAACACAATTGTGTGCGTGCCCCTACCTAACATTTAGAGCATTTACTCACTAACATTTATTTCATTTAATGAGTAACGTTCTTCAACAACAACTTTGTATTCATGATTATTTCAAGTATTTTTACAATATAGTCTAAAACCTATCATCATAATCACAACAACAATATAGTCTAAACCTATCATCATCATCCTCATCATCCTCATCATCATCATCATCATCACCATCATTGTCCATCATCATTGTCATCGTCATCATCATCATCATCTTCATCCTCATCCTAATCATCATAGTCATCATCCTCATCATCATCATTTTCATCATCCTCATCATCATCATCACCAACATTGTTCATCATCGTCATCGTCATCATCATCATCATCATCATCATCCTCATCATCCTTATCATCATCATCATCACCATCATTGTTCATCATCACCATCATTGTTCATCATCATCATCATCGTCGTCATCATCATCATCATCATCATCATCATAGCCATCATCCTCATCATCATCATTGTCATCATCCTCCTCCTCATCATCTTCATTGTTCATCATCATCATTCCATTGCAAATGCTTGAAAATAAAATCAAAGCAAAGTTTCCACTATACCTATCATCATCGTCATCATTGTTCCTCATCATCGTTGTCATCATCATCATCCTCATCCTCATCATCATCATCATTACCATCACATTTCACCATCATTATCATCGTCATCATCATCTTCATCATCATCCTCATGCTCATCATCATCATAGTCATCATCCTCATCATCATCATTGTCATCATCCTCACTATCATCATCACCAACATTGTTCATCATGGTCATCGTCACCATCATCATCATCCTCATCGTCATCATCATCATCATCATCCTCGTCCTCATCATCGTCATCATCATCACCATCATTGTTCATCATCATCGTCATCCTCCTCCTCATCATCATCATTGTCATCATTGTCATCATCATCATAGTCATCCTCCTCCTCCTCATCATCATCATTGCTCATCGTCATCATTCCATTGCAAATTCTTGAAAATCAAATCAAAGCAAGGTTTCAACTAAACCTATCATCATCAGCAGCAGCAACATCATTGTTCCTCATCATCATCGTCATCATCATCATCCTCATCCTCATCCTCATCATCATTGTCATCAGTATCATCATCATCACCATCATTGTTCATCATCATCGTCATCATCATCGTCGTCATCATCATCCTCATCATCTTTATCATCGTAGCCATCATCCTCATCATCATCATTGTCATCATCCTCATCCTCATTATCATCATCAACATTGCTCATCATCATCATCATCATCATCATCATCATCATCATCATCCTCCTCATCATCATCATCATCCTCATCCTCATCGTCATCATCACCATCATTGTTCATCATCATCGTCGTTGTCATCATCATCATCATCATCATCATCATCATCATCCTCATCATCCTCATCATCATCCTCATCATAGTCATCATCCTCATCCTCATCATTGTCATCATCCTCCTCCTCATCATCATCATTGTTCATCATCATCATTCCATTGCAAATGATTGAAAATAAAATCAAAGCAAAGTTTCAACTAAACCTATCATCATCATCATCATAATCATCATCATAGTCATCATCCTCATCATCGTCATTGAAATCATCCTTATCATCATCATCACAATCATCATCATCATCATCATCATTGTTCCTCATCATTATCAGCATCGTCATCACCTTCATCATCATATTCGTCATCATCACGATCATTGTTCATAGTCATAGTCATCATCATCCTCATCATCATCATCATCTTCATCATCAACATCATCATCCTCATCATCGCAATCATCATCATCATCATCATCATAATCACTGTCATCATAGTAATATTCATCGTGATGATCATCCTCATCATCATCCTCACCATCATTATCGCCATCATTGTTCATCATCATAGTCATTATCATCCTCCTTGTCATCATCAACGTCGTCATCAACATCATCATCCTCATCATTGTAATCATCATCATCCTCATCATCATCATCCGAATCATCATCATCATCAACACCGTCATTGTTCATCATCATCATCATCATCATCATCATAGTCATCATCCTCATCATCATCATAGTCATCATCCTCCTCCTCATCATCATCATTCCATTGCAAATGCTTGAAAATAAAATCAAAGAAAAGTTTCAACTAAAACTATCATCATCATCATCATCATTGTTCCTCATCATCATCATCATCATCATTGTTCCTCATCATCATCGTCGTCATCATCATCCTCATCCTCATCATCGTCGTCATCATCATCATCATCATCATCACCATCATTGTTCATCATCATTGTCATCGTCATCATCCTCATCGTCGTCGTCAGCATCCTCAGCCTCTTCATCATCATATTCATCATCCTCATCATCGTCATTGTCATCATCCTCATCATCATCTTCATCACCAACATTGTTCATCATCGTCGTCATCATCATCATCATCATAATCGTCGTCGTCATCAACATCACCATCATCATCATCATCATCATCACCATCATTGTTCATCATCATCATCGTCGTCGTCGTCATCATCATCATCATCACCATCCTCGTCATCATCATCATCATAGTCATCATCCTCATCATCATCATTGTCATCATCCTCATCATCATCATTGTCATCATCCTCCTCCTCATCATCATCATTGTTCATCATCATCATTCCATTGCAAATGCTTGAAAATAAAATCAAAGAAAAGTTTCAACTAAACCTATCATCATCATCATCATTATTCCTCATCGTCGTCATCGTCATCATCATCCTCATCCTCATCATCATCACCATCATTGTTCATCATCATTGTCATCGTCATCATCATCCTCATCCTCATCCTCATCATCATAATCATCATCCTCATCATCATCATTGAAATCATCCTTATCATCATCATTGTTCCTCATCATCGTCGGCATCGTCATCATCCTCATCATCATCACCATCATTGTTCATCCTCATAGTCATGTTCATAGTCATCATCATCATCATCATCATCATCTTTGTCATCAACATCATCATCCTCATCATCATCTTCGTCATCAATATCATCATCCTCATCATCGCAATCATCATCATCATCATCCTCATCATCGTAATAATCATCATCATCATCATCATAATCATCATCATCATACTCATAGTCATGGTGATCGTCATCCTCATCATCATCATCATCATCATCATCATCATCATAGTCATCATCATTGTCAGCATCCTCCTCATCATCATCATAGTCATCATCCTCATCATCATCATTGTCATCGTCCTCCTCCTCCTCATCATAGTCATCATCCACATTTGATCATCATTGTCATCATCCTCCTCCTCCTCATCATCATTGTTCATCATGATCATTCCATTGCAAATGCTTGAAAATAAAATCAAAACAAAGTGTTTACTTAACAAATATGTGCACGCATCCCTAACGCGTGCGCACAAAGTAGTGTGATTGCACTTTTAGTGCGTGAGCACCCATATAGCGCGATCACACTTCTAGTGAGTGCGCATTATGTTTTAAACTACACACACGTGTGATTTAAATTTAGAATTTTGGCAGCACCTTGTTTCCAGCCAACGTGATGAATGACTGGGTTGCCCAACCAAGTGCTTTGGACTGTCTTATGACATAAAAACTTGTTTTGTACCACTTCTCCTATTTCTTGCATGATTTTCCATATGCCATGCTTGTCCACTGTTAATGAAAATTCACACACTTGTGTAACTCTATTTGTAGATTCTGAATATGTAATTTTTATTTAAATCTATTATCTTTTTCTATTTTTTAATTAATTCTAAATGGACTAACATTAATCTAACACAAAAGGTAGGCTATTTGCTTCGGCTATAACTTTTGATTGCCTCACCTATTTAAAAAATGGAAAAGAACCCACACAAGAAGACATAAAGACCTACATCCAAAAAAAAATATCATTCATTGACTATGTTAAGACCAAGATGTGGTGGACCAACGCTCGACCTTGTCATTTTAGGGCGTCACTAACTTCCTTAATCTGAAAAATAAAAAATATAACATAAATAAATATGGAAAAATAACGCTGCACTAGACACACCTGTTATCTACAACTCTATATAATTTTTTTCACAAAATTCCACCATTTGCATACTAAATGAGAGGACCAACGCAAACAGATTCATTATTTTTTGGGAAATATATAACATACCAACCTTAGAAGAACCTTGTTTTTTGGGATTTATGCTTAGTTTCCATAAATAAAAGTTTTATATTCCGAAAGGTAATCCGATTGTCCATGTTTCATATTCTTACACCATATTCCAAAAAGTTGTGTAGGTACCTCTAATATTGCTTTTTGACGTTCATATTTCTGTTTTTCCAGAAGTCCATTGCAACGAACGCGTCATAAGTGACCAGCATTAGCTTACACCAGTCCATTCATTAAAATTCCAGGGCCCCTTTTTGTGTCACCCAATTGTTGTTTCTTCCAAACACCCATCTCTTGTGCACAAAACCTCCTAACAACACCCATATTCAACCAAGAATCGAAATACCCCTTCGATGGGATTTGTACAATGCATGGAGGCCTTGTTTATGGCACATGATCCATGAAACTTTATTTACGACCTAAGAACCTGAATTTATACTCCCATTCATAGTACATTCCCCAATACCTAATCTATGCTTGCAATAACTAGCAACATAATCCATATTTCAATCAATGTACAAGGATTGCCTACATACGTCATGTCTTGAATTTCAAAGATTCCTTCACAATATTTTATCTCAAGAAGATTCACATAGGGCCCGTGGAACTTTTTTACCTTCCTTAACTATGGTAAATCTTTGAGATCCAACCATGCTATTCAAAACCTTCTAATGACACCCATGTCCTACCTAGAGGTCAAATCTACCTTAAGAAGGAATGGTGTGGTGTTTTAAAGTGTTCTTAATCATGATTGGGCCTAATAATATTTGTTAGGGCCTAAGGACCTTGTTTCCTTGATATAAAATTGGACCTAAGGATTGATATGTAAATATGACTAAAGGTGCCCATATATGTAATCAAAGGACACAAATTTCCCATTAAGGTATTTTGTGTTGGTATGAGAACTGATACATAATTATTTTGGCTAAGAATTTCATATAAATCCAAACTTATTTTCACACCTCACGCATGGTCAAATCTTGAGGACTTATATATGGTGCCAAAAATGTCCTAATGGTATCCATAACCCACTTGTAGGACAAAAATTCCTTACAGAGGATCTCTGTGGGAATTCTAATCCTTGTTCACGGTGCTTAAACCTGAGAATATTTGTTTAGGGAATAAGCTATTAGTTTTCTTCTTCAACCATGGTAAAGGCCTCGAGACTCATTCTTGTTGTGCAATGCCTACTAAGGTCACCCATAACCATAATTGGGGGCCATAGATCACTTATGAAGGTTCTATGTGGTGATTCAAGGACACCATTACATTTATTGATCTCAAGAGTATTCACATAGAACACAAAGAACTTATCTTATTTCTGTGACCATGGTGAAAGGTCCAAGAAGCATTTTTAGTGTAAAAAAACTCATAATGGCATCGATATTGCACCCAAAGGCCAAGGATATTTTACAAAACATATAAGGCTATAATAATATAACTAAACCTAATTAAGTAACAAGTGTAAAAATGTGACTTATCCTCATTAACCAAGCTACTCCAACCACACTAAGGGAGTATCAAATGGTAGCAATTGGACATGCCCAACAATTAGATAGTTGCAAAAGTTTACAAATCAACTTTATAAAACATTTTCTTTGGTAATTTTTATAAAATAAATAGAAATATAAAAAAGATTATTTTTTTGTTCTATTTTGAGAAATATGTCTTACTTAGAGAGGAATTTGAACCATGATCCCCTTGGTGCTTACCAAGTTTGTAAACAACATCAACATAGATAAGGATCACATAAACATTTACCATGATTCCCAACGTCCCAATATGTAGTTGACTTAATATAGGAGGGTGTGACTTGTAAACTAATCAAGCTTTAGATTTTGTGGATTTTATGAAGACTAATTCTAAAATTCAACAATGTAGAAATAAGTTACATGGGAATATTAAACAAATTTATACCATACTTTTATGGAAAATATAGTGCCATTTTCTTCTACTTTCTTTTCTTAGAGACTTTGTCAAAAACCATAAACCATGAATCCATATAAATATGGTTAAATTTATGATTGTGGTTTACAACCCAATATGAGGGAGAAGAAGTATAATTTCATGCTCAACTTAGAGTTGACATGTGACACTTTATATATGTATATATATATATATATATATATAGCTTTCAATAGTGCACTATATTCAATCAATTACTTGATACAGATATTATAAAATTGATTTATCTTTACTTTTTGTAATTTTCATATATATATATCTGTGTTGCATGGGTACCCATACCGGGGGGTCGGGTACACGAACCAGTACTGGGTACTTGGGTACTTCAATGGTACATCCCCAGCCGTACCCAAATCCAATCTCACGTACCGGGTACTTCATGTATGAAAATAGGGTACTTGCGTGGATTTTAGTACGCCGTACCACGTGTTTGGGTACGCGGCCGGGACAGTGGTTGGACAATTTATCTTAGCTCGTTGTTCAGGATGAGTCAATTTGCAAAGTTTGAAGTTCAAAATTTTAAAAATTAAATAATAAAACACTAAAGCACATATTATGCACGCCCTTGCCCCTTACCTAAACCAGCGCAACACTGCATTTCTTACTGCTAGTGCACTGTGCTCACTACTCTAGCGACGATATGACAGAGGACCTTAGTGATGCTAATGACATTGATCCTAAGGCTGCTGATGACATGGCTTGAGGAAACCAAATCAACTATCTTGTTCATGTTCAATTTTTACTGTTTTGAACTTTCTTCTTCATGTCTAAAAATGCCTTTAGGCAAATTTTGGATGTAGTATAACAATGAAGTTTGAACTCATGGTGTCATGGACATATAATATTTTATGTTGTTAATTATATTAATATAACTTCAGTCTTCCAGTTGATATCTACTATGAGTCTATGTCATATGATTTATCAAATTTATTATTTTATGTTTCAAATTTTCAATGCGAATGTTCATATGAATCACTGAATTTAGAAATATCAAATATGCATATATGATGTGAGTGTGAAATGTTTTATTTTTATAAATTTAAACACACACACACACACACACACACACATATATATGTCTACAGTACCCCCGACGTACCGAAGTACCCTGTTTCAAAAAGTGGCGTCCCCGTCCCCGTCCCCGTACCAGTACCCGTCCCCGTACCCACGTTTCCTCGCAACTTAGATATATATATATATATAGCTTTCAATAGTGCACTATATTCAATGAATTACTTGATATAGATATTATAAAATTGATTTATCTTTACTTTTTGTAATTTATATAGTATTTTAGCCATTTATAGTTTACATGTTTTTTTTTATAATAATAATAACATTCATTTTTTATTAAGATGTGATAAAGATATACTTTTATCTAACATTTATAAAAATATAATAAATAAAAAAATCTTATCTTATCTTAAAAATATACTCTTATCTTATCTTAAAGATATGATGAAGATATACTCTTATCTTATCTTTATAAAGATAAAATAAATAAAAAATGAAAATAAATCTATACTGAATGCCTCTGCATATACTCCATTCCCATATAAATTAAATTCCATATAAATTAAATTGTCAAGGTAACTTCTAAAATCAATAAACAAACCCATAACATGTAATATTCAATCGTTTCATTATCCATATTCAAATCGTTAAATAATGATATTCGTAGAATTATGAACATGCTACTAAAATTTTATGTTTAACGAAGACCAACAATATTTTTTTTATATATTATTTTTAAACATGTATCAATTTATATAATTGTGCAGACAAATATACATCGACTCTTATAGATAACGTGTTCAATGACGGTTACTATAGAGTTATCCGTGAGTTATCATAATACTATTTAAATACGGTAAACATTAAAACACAAGCAAATGCATCTAACGGCCTTATTCAATTGGCGAAATGACGATCTCCTGTGGCCCGTCACTCAAATATTGCATCTAATGGTGGTGTTATTCAATGGGCGAAATGACGATCTTTCCTCTGGCCCGTCCGCTTTCCAGATGTTTGAAAGCATCTTTAACGTCAGAGAATGAGTAAGGGCTCTTCGGATCGACCACGGCTTTCACCTTCCCACTCTCTATGTACGCCTGCAGCTTCTCTAGGTTATGCCCAATCGGTGATACACCAAAAAATTCAACTCTCGGATTAGCTGGTGAGAACGTAGTTATGTCCACAACTTTGGCTTCTTCTTTGGCTACCACGTGAGACTTGGACGAATCTCCTGCAAATCAAATAAAAGCGAAAAGTCGACGTCCATTAGATTACATTCATAAAAACGTCCACGTCCATTAGATTACATTAATATTGTTGAATTAGAGGCCAAGCGAAGCGACTGACCTATGCTGTCAAAAACGAAATCGAATTTCTCGGAGATCTGGTCGTAGCTCTGCTTGGTATAATCAATTACCAGATCTGCTCCGAGGCTTTTCACAAAGTCGATTTTAGCAGTGCTAGCCGTAGAAACAATCCTGGAAGCTCCATAAACATGCTTCGCCAGCTGAATTGCCAGGCTGCCCACTCCACCTGCTCCTCCCACAATGAAGACGCTGTTCCCCTTCTCAAATTTCGCAAATTCGAACGCCCCTTGCGCAGTCTGGAGCGCAAGGGGCAGGCTCGCCGCTTCCTCGAACGATAAATTAGTAGGCTTCTGTGCCACCAGGTATTCCTCCACTAAGGCGTACTGGGCGAGACTCCCCCACTTCGTTAACCTGTCCGCTCTGAAGTTCTGGATGTTGCTATACACCTCATTGCCATTCTTGAACTTGGAATTGCCCTCGCCAACTTCGACCACTACTCCTGCCGCATCACACCCCGGCACAGCCTACATTCACATTTTGAAAACAAAAACTACATAATTAATTAATTGTTGATATTTCTACCAAAATAAATAAAAACTTCTACCATTATAAATTCCCATACTCAAATATGCACATAAGCATAGATATGTCAATACCGGGAAGTCGGAATCCGCGCCACTGAGTAAGCCCTCCCAGCCCTCCCGCCTCTTAAAGTCGACGGGATTGAGAGCAGCAGCTCGGATTTTAAGTAGAAGCTGACCCGGCCCAGGCTTTGGCACAGGGATTTCCCCGAATTGCAGCACGTCTATGGATCCATATTCGTTGTAGAACCACGCCTTCTGAAGTTTACTCATATATTCTGATGTAAATGAATAGTCTCCTTTTGCTTTGATCTGATCTGATCGACAACCGAAATTTCAAAGTATTGTGGTGAAGGAGAACTCAAGAAACTATGTGGGTATTTATAAGCTTTTGAAGAGACTTACGTTTGGGTAACAATGACCTAAAATGCATTGCACCTAGACACAACAGATAGTGGCCTGTGAATTTTGTTTTTCACAAATACATGATGCGATATTTTGACTTAACCTCTACTGCCGTCCTTCAAAAGGCTATAGAATCACTTGTCAACAAATTCTCCTGAAAAGCGGGTGCATAAAATCAACATTCGTATTAGAGATGCGTGGAAAATAGGTACCGGATGAGGTGAATCAGGCAGTAAGCTAAATTCTAGACCATTTGCACTTAAAATTAGATGATTTTTTTGGTAAAAATTCGATGTGAATTGTTTAAAAGATAGTTTTTAATGATTGGAATAGGTAAGTGAAAATTTTGAATCCATTTTTTAAATAAAAATTACAATTTTAACATTAAAGATCTCATTAACAACAAATTAGTATTGCCAAATTTCAGCCAAACTTACATGAAAAAGTGTCACAAATAATCTCGAAATTAACCAACTTGTGCATAATCACCATTCCTATTAGAGATGCGTGGAAAATAGATACCGATCAATGAGGTGAATCGTAGCTCTGATTGATAAGATCATCAATCTTATCAAGATGGATCTCGAAGGAGCCGAGCTATGGAGTACTCGTTGGGAACCAGAGGTGTGTAGCGTGGTTTTTCCGTTGTAGCAGAGTATCATTGATGGAGTAGAGCGTGGTGTTTTCGAGTGGGGTTTGTTGTGCAGCTGCCTTTCATTGTTAGGGTTGTTAGCTGGTTTTTTTCCTGACGGTTGTTAGGGTTCTAGTTTCCCCAGAGATTGGTCATCTTTTATTGGTGATGTAAGCTTTTTACGAGGGATATAATAAGTTCAATCGTCCAGTAATTTTTCTTTTTTAAATTTGTAAAAATATTTTCCAAAATTTACGTTATAATTTAAAAATTTAATTACCCAAAAATCTATGAAACTCTTGAATCTATTTTTATCATCAAAATTTTAATTAAAACACACTTAAACACTGTATGACTCCTGAGGCCAAGCGTTACGCTCTTCAAAGACGTTGTGAGGATGTCGTTCAACTACAGTTTATTCTTAACACTATCAAATTCGCTTTGCCAGAATCGTACGTTGCTGTTCAGGAGCTCTGTCGGTGATAAAAGAGCTCTGGTGCATATTAACAGAGGATAAGTCTACTTTACCCGGCTATCAGAATGCTTCAAGGTTAAAGGACACACCTATGTCTTGCTTATTGGCTTAGTACTAGTGTTAGGGTTTATGATTTTTGGATTCAAAGTCCATTACCGGGGTTACGGTTTACGATTTTTGGATTTAAAGTCCATTACCGGGGTTAGGGTTTCTGATTTCTGGATTTAAACGCCAAAGTTTGATCCTAGCAAGAGGGAAAAATCTTTTTTGTTTTATGCACTTTGACATGTCTAGCACATCAACTTCAGACACTAAAGCCCTGAATTGAAGTTATAAGTATTATCTCACAGTTTTAAAACGGCACAGAATGTGGGACACTGAAGCCCTGAATTGAAGTTATAAGTATTATCTCACAGTTTTAAAACGGCACAGAATGTGGGTAGATCTAATTGGAAAAATATTCCTTTTGTTTAATTATTACACTGAAGGTGTCATTAAGGGGCGGTTCTACTCAAGCTTTCGTCATCTGTGCATGACTCAGATGACTTACGAGGAGCCACCCATTTATTTTTATTACCCGCTCTCTTTTTCCAATAATTTGTTGCTACTTGTCATCTTTTTGTTTTAGAGAAGTTTCGTCGGTGCAATTGTAATTGCGTGTTGGTTTCCATTTGCAATTGCAAGTGCGTTTTGGTTTCAATTTGCAATTGCATGTTCCTACATGAGCGTTTGATCCAAGTTAAAAGACTACTATATCCACGAGGGGACATTTACAGAGCTGATTCTGTACATAAGGTGTAAATTCTGGGGCACGAGCGTGTGCGTGAGACTATCCAAGTTCCGCCACACCAGATTCGAACTCGAGGACGCAAACAAATAATTTGCTATATTATATATCTGCAAATTACTGCTCTTCGCCGTTAAAATGCTTGTTGATTTACCAGTATTGGTAGTCCAAGCCATGGTTATGTCTGTGTATTCGAGTACTAAGTCTTCATTACTCTCCAGCTTGCCTCGCGCCCTCTCAGATTGGCCGCTACAATTCTGAAGAGTCACAACACCGCCTCACAACAGTTTTCAATTCTGTTAGTCTGCAAAAATGTAAATAGAGAACTCTGTTTTGTATAGAGAAGGGTAAACAGAGAACTCTATTTTTGTATAGAGAAGGGTCAATTAGTAGTCCTGGACCGACTTAGCTAAATATGCTTTAAATACCTAGCTTGTAATAATGTTTTATGCACTCAGAAATATACCCAAAAACAGAAGAGCGAAATAGAGAAATAGATACAGAGTTGAAACTCTGAATTTTTATTGTGAATTTTTTGTGTTATACTCTGTTTTTTTTAGCTTGAAAACTCAGATTTCTTTTTTGATGTTAGTTTGTTGTAGCAAATGGAGAAATCAGAGTTTATTTTGTGTTAATATGTTTTATTAATGCATCAAAGTATTAGTTTCAATTTATGAACATAGGGGTCATCATAAAGTTGTTAAAGAGTAGGCTGCAACTCAACTGTTACTGTTTTGTAGGTTGTTATCAGCTGTAACAGCCAGCTGCAACACCACCTGTAGAGTATTGTTAGTTGTAACAATCATATGCAATAGTAGTGTAGGTGTTGATTTGACTTTTATGAGTACTTTAAGTTGTAATAGTTAACCGTAGGCGTTAATTTGTGTTTTAAGTGAAGTTTAAGTATCCATGAAACAGAGAGCGGCACTCCCTGACCTTTCCCACAGTGGTATCAAAGCGAGGTTGAGTTTTCTTTCTCATTTTTTTTGGAATTTTATTTGAGATGGCTACTAACAGCAGTGTAGTACAGCCACAAATTCTTGTGTTGACTGAAAAAAATTATGATACATGGTTAATTAAGATGATAACTATCCCGCGTGCTAAGGATCTTTGGGAGTTTGTTACGATTGGGTATCCAAAACCAAGTGATCAAGTCGCTCGATTAGCTCTTTCAAATGCTAAGTGTGTTCTGTTGAAAGAAAATAGGAAGAAGGATAATATTTAGCTCTTGGTCTTATTCAATAAGGCCTCAGTGAATCTATTTTTCCGAAGATATCAAGTGCTGAGTCTTCAAAGAAAGCTTAAGACACTCTTGAAACTTGTTATCAAGGTGTGACCAAGGTGAAGAATGTTAAGTTGCAGAAATTGAGAAGGGACTTTGAGAATATGAAGATGAAGGACAGCGAGATTGTTGATAGTTTTATGACACAAGTTATGAATGTTGTAAACCAACTATGATAGTATGGTGAAGACCTCTCAGATCGGCGTGTGATTGAAAAATTATTGAGATGATTTCCAAAGAAGTTTGAAGTAGTGGTTGCTCCAATTGAAGAGTTTAAAAATCTTAGTCAAATGCACATTGATGAGCTGATTCGTTCTTTGATTTCTCATGAATTAAGAATGAACATGTATGACATGGTACTCTATTATAACATGCTTTTAAATCTTAATTACATGTTACTAGAGGTAGAGGCAGAGGAAGAGGAGGTCGAAGTACTAATCATAGTGACTGCAAAAATGATTCAGAACATGAAGAGAAGTTACAGCAGAATACTGCTAGTGTAAGGGGGAGCAGCAGCAGAGCATGGCAGCCAAGAAATCAAAGGTATACCAGATCTAAAGTTCAATGTTTCTATTGTAATCAATTTGGGAATTCTGCCAATAAGTGTTGGAAGAAGCAAGGAGATACCAGTAAGCTATCTACACACATTACAAAGGAGACTGAAAATGAAGAGAAGCCTATGTTTTTAATGTGTAATGTCACCTAGGAATGTTCAAAAGATATATGGTTCTTGGATAGTGCATGCAACAACCATATGACTAGAAACAACAAATTATTTTCAAGTCTAGATACAAGCATCTTGTGTGAAGTGAAGTTAGGTAATGACAGTAAGGTAAAAGTTAGTGGTAAAGGTGTGATTGATGTATATGCAAAGAATGGTAAAAGAAGAACTATTCATGATGTTTATTATGTTCCTAGTTTAATGTGGACAATTTATTAAGTGTTGGACAATTGTTGGATAAATAATACAAAGTGTTCTTTATAAACAACGTATATACACTATTTATGACAAATATCCATGTAAACAGTTGATAGCCAGAGTAGAGATGATAAAGAATAGAATGTTTCCGCTGATTATGAGAAATGATTTGACTAACTCTTTGAATGCTTATAATAAAATTAAGAGTTTCGATCAATCATGGTTATGGAATTTGAGGTATGGCCATTTACATTTGGTGCTTTAAATTTGCTACAGAAGAAGCACATGGTAAAAGGGTTGCCCAAGATTGAGCAACCAACACGTTCATGTGAGAGTTGCATATTGGGAAAGCATCATAGAGAGAAATTTATTTCTGGAGTGTCATAGAGAGCAAAATCTCTATTAAAGATGGTACACATAGATTTGTGTGGACCGATGAAAACACCTTCTTTGACTAGTAATGTTTATTTTATGACTTTCATTGATGATTTCAGTCGAAAAACTTGGGTGGATTTGTTGAAACAGAAATCTCAATCTTTTTACGTGTTTAAAAGTTTTACAGCTATGGCTGAAAAAGAGAGTAATATATTTATTAAAGTCTTGAGATCAGAGAGAGGATATGAGTATATGTCAAATGAATTTATGGAATTTTCTCAATACTATAGAATTAAACGAAGTTTACTGGTCGCTACACTCTACAACAAAATGAAGTAGCAGAAAGAAAGAATCGGACCATTTTGAACATGGATTGAAGTATGATGAAGGAGAAGCATCTTCCAAATAAATATTGGGGAGACGTTGTTACTTGTTTAGTATACATTCTGAACAGAATCCCAACTAAGAGCGTGAAATATCGAGTTCCCCAGCAATCATAGAGTGGTAAGTGTAGCAGCATATATCATTTAAGAATTTTTGGTTGTGTATCTTATGCACATTTACTTGAAGAGATGAGGAGAAAGTTAGATGACAGAAGTCAAAAATGTATTTTTATTGTATATAGTGAAGAATTTAAATCACACCGACTCTATAATCCAATCACCAAGAAGTATGTCATTAGCAGAGATATGGTGTTTAAGGAAGAAGAAGCATGGGATGGGACCATTGGTAAGTTGGTTGAAGAGGACGTTGTTACACCTCACGCAGAAGATGAAGAATATGAATAGAGTATACATCGAGGACAATTAACTCCACATACATCAACACGAGCAATAAGAACACCTATCAGAATGCTCAGAATTCATGAACATGGTGAACCGTCATATGTTGGTGGATGGCAAGGAACATGATCATAGGTAAGTAATGAATCAAATCTTACATTAACATCATTAAGAAACAAAGTTAGAGGTTAGAAGACTAGAAGTTTAAGAGAACTCTATGAACAAAATGAAGAAGTAGATCAAGTTTCAAATTTTGCATTTATAGCATGTGATCCTACATATTTTGATGACGCTGTTAAAAATGATGTTTGGATAAAAGCAATGGATGAAGAAACTGATTCCATAGAAAGAAATAATACTTGGGATCTTGTAAATCTGCCCGATAATAAAATTTGTATTGGTGTCAAATGGATTTATAAGACTAAGTTAAATGTTGATGGTCACTGTTGAAAAATATAAAGCAAGACTTGTAGCTCACGGGTTTAGTCAACAACCTTGTATTCATTATAATGAGACCTTTGCACCAGTGGCCAGACTTGATACGGTAAGGATGGTATTAGCTATTGTTGCTCATAATAAATGGTATGTACATCAAATGGATGTAATGTATGCATTTTTAAATGGATCTTTAGAAGAATAAGTTTACGTGAGACAGCCTCGTGGATATGAAATTGATGGACAAGAAGACAAGGTCTACATATTAAAGAAAGCATTGTATGGATTGAAGCAGGCACCAAGAGTATGGTACAACGGGATGGATGAATACTTGAATAGTGAAGGATTCAACAAAATTCCAAGTGAGCGAATGTTGTATACAAAGGTAAACCAAGAGGGTAAAATACCGATTCTTTTCTTATATGTGGATGATTTGATCTTCACTGGAGATCTTTCTGTAAGTGAGTTTAAGAAAGCCATGAAAACATAATTTGAGATGACTGATTTAGGAATGATGAAATATTTCCTTGGTATCGAAGTAATTCAATCTGAAGATGGTATTTTTATTAATCAATCTAAGTATGCAAATGGTGTATCGAAAAGATTCAGAATGATGAATTGTAAGCCAACAATAACTCCAATTGCAACCAACACAAAACTTAGTGAGGATGATGGGTCAAAAGTTGATCCAACGTTGTATAAGAGACTGGTAAAAAGTCTCATGTACTTAACTGCAATAAGACTTGATATAATGTTTGTAATGAGTTTGATTTCAAGATTTATGGAATCACCAAAGAATACCCACTGGAAAGATGGAAAGAGGATTCTAAGATATATTGCTGGAACAACAAATTTTGGTATCCAGTATACATCAATACCAAATTTTAAGTTGATTGGATATACTCACAGTGATTTTGCAGGTTCTATCTATGATAGAAAGAGCACATCTGGAAATGTCTTCAATTTTGGATCGGGATCAGTAGCATGGGCGTCAAAGAAGCAACCCATAGTGACACTATCCTCTGCTGAGGTAGAGTAGGTTTCAGCAATAGCGGCTGCATACCAAACTGTGTAGGTGAGAAAAAATATTTTTTGGTTACAGCATAAACAAAATGAACCAATTGAAAGTTTTTGTGACAATAAATCAGCTATTGCACTATCAAGAAATCATGTCTTTCATAAAAGAAGTAAGCATATTGATAGAAGGTATCATTTTATCCGAGAACTGATAAACAACAATGAAATCAATATGGAATTTTTTAGATCAGAAAATCAATTTGAAAACCTATTTACAAAACCTTTGGGAAAGATTTATTTGAGCTTCATAGGAAAAACATTGCAGATTGTAAGCTATAACAAAAATTTAGTATTACAAAAAATTGTTTTTTGAGTGTAGTAATTAAGGGGGAGAATGTTGGAATCCGGTAATTACTCAATAGATTGGTCGCCGCAATCTTGAAGAGTCACAACACCTCCACACCATCACCACCTAATTTGTGAAGAGGAAACCCATATTTCAATTTTGTCAGACTGCAACACTGTAAACAAAGAATTATGTTTTGTATACTGAAGGGTCAATTAGTAGTTAATGACCGACTTAGCTAAAAATGCTATAAATACGTAGCTTGTAATAATGTTTTATGCAATGAGAAATACACGGAGAAACACAATAGACATAGTGAAAGAGAGAAAGAGATGCAGAGTTGAAACTCTAAATTTTTACTGTGTATTTTTTGAGTTATACTTTGTTTTTTAGTTTGAAAACTCAAATTTATTTTTTGATGTTAGTTTTTTGTAGGAGTTGGAGAAATCAGAGTTTATTTTTTGTTAATGTGTTTTATTAATGCATCAGAGTATTAGTTTCAATTCATGAACGCAGGCATCATCAAAATTTTGTTAAATAGTTAGCTGCAACTCAGATGTTACTATTCTATAGGTTGATGTATGCTGTAATAACCAGTCGAAACACCACCTCTAGAGTACTGTTAGCTGTAACAACCAGCTAGAACAGTCTTGTTGTTGTTGATTTGAGTTTTATGAGTACTGTCAGTTGTAACAGACAACTATTACAGTCCTGTAGTTTTTAATTTGGGTTTTAAGTGAATTTTAAGTGTCGTTGAAATAGAGAGAGACACTCCCATGCCTTTCCCCACAGTTTTCAATCCAACTCTCCACTCCAGGAAGTGAGGTGAGATTCAACCCCAAAAGAACATAGAGAACAAATTTGCCAGAAGAATTTAGGTTAGAGATACGTAGATCTATTTAGATATCGCTCCAAATATTTTGAAAGAAAGTCAACTGAAATGTGAGATTCTGTTACCAAAATCCTGAAGCTTTGTTTCATGGGGCGAAGGCTTATGCAAGAAAAGAGATGGGAACACTCCCTTCGACAAAGAAAGTGACAATGTTGTAAAATGATGTGAAATATGTAAAATGAAACTGCACTTGATATTTGGTTAAATTTCTTTAATAAAATTAACCCGATTGATCTACTCATACCTCATCCTCTTGAAATAATTTCTTAATGTCTTGAGAAACCAAAGATCATTTCATTGTAGTTTTATGCACTGCAAAATACTGTAAACGCGGATTAGGAAAACAAATGATGATTAGGTTATTCATAAGTAAATTGCATTTCGATATACTCATACCATAATGAAGCAATGAACTCTCTTTTAAACTCTGAGATAATTAGAATTTCATAGCAAAGTAAATACATGTAATATAATCTGCTCACATAAATATTCATTCATATTTGCAACTGGAATGGACTTAATGGAGTGTATAAATCGATAAATACAGTGTTGATCCCTCCATGGTGCAGCATCAAAACTGCAACAATTTCTTGTCGGCCAGCGAGGTTATAATGAAGATATTATATCATATACATTCCACTGCATCACCATTCCCTTGCCAATGATGTGACTCGAACGATCCATATGAGCTTTTTAATTGAACCACTTATTTGGCTTTTAGCTTTTTAATCTAACCACTTATCAAATCCACGTAGTTTCACACCTACATGTATAAAACCCATCGCACTATTTCTTTTAGTGATATGCATAATAAACCAAAATTGCTTTCAAAGCTCGGACATATTGCTTTCTGAAATTGCTAGAGGGATACAGAGTTTGTAAAATCGATTTGGCAGGTTAAAAACAAATTAGAATCCACTCATTATACATTGGAAAACTCGAGAGGGGATTACGAATATCAAGAAATATGTTTTTTCTTAAGATCGATTCAAAGATGGTAAATAAATGAACCCATTACTATTCATAGTCGATTAACAAGAAGAGTGAATACATAGTAGGCCCAAATGACATAGTTGATCAAGATCATCTCATTTTTAATTAGCTATGACTGGGATTTTAATTTATAATTACGATTTCAGATACAAGATGATTTAAGAGATTGACTAGGGTCGAAATATTAACCACGTTATGAAACCAAATCTAGACCAATGGTTTAGGTATTTAACTTGGTATTTTGGTTGCATCTAGCATAATTTTATCTAGAAGGTGAGTGGATCCTTAGCACATCGTTTATCTCGATTCATATCTCTATGTTATTAGCATTTTATCGAGCAAGATAAGTCTTCATTAATGTTCATTTATTTTTTTCAACAAAGATCTCTCCCACAAGAATGAGAAACAAAAACCATGATGGAGTGCAGTATGTGCAGGGATGTTTACTTGATGTTGGCTTTGTAGAGCATTTGTTTCAGTAAAAAATGTTGATTCCACGTCCAACGCACGTAAGTTCTTACTGAATTTATGACATGTAACCTTTTAGTATTTCCAGGTTTCACGTTTGGACTTACGTAACATGTAAATAATCCTATAATGATTTTTTTTTATCATGCACTCAAAGATATTGTAGAATAGGATTCTACTATGGGGTTTAACTCTATTGGAAACCATATTGAATTGCGTGATTGTTAGGGCCTAAGGACCTTGTTTCCTTGATACAAGATTGTGCGTAAGGCTTGATATGTAAAATTGACTAAAGGTTCTCATATATGTAATCAAAGGACATAGATTTCCCACTAAGGTGTTGTGTGTTGGTATGATAATTGATCCATAATGATTTTGGCTAAGAATTTCATATTTAAATCCTAACTTATTTTCACACCTCACACATGGTCAAATCTTGAGGACTTATATATGGTGCCCAAAATGTCCTAATGATATCCATAACCCACTTGTAGGACAAAAATTCCTTACATAGGATCTCTATGGTAATTCTAATCCTTGTTGATGATGCTTAAACCTAAGAATATTTGTTTAGGGAATAAGGCTATTAATTTTCTTCTTCAACCATGGTAAAGGCCACGAGACTAACTCATGTTTTGCAATGCCTACTAAGGGCACCCATAACCATAACTGGGAGCCATAGATCACATATGAAAGTTCTATGTGGTGGTTCAAGGAAACCATCACATTTATTGATCTTGAGAGTATTCATATAGGACACACAGAACTTATTTTATCTCCTTGACCATGATGAAAGGTCTAAGAAGCATTTTTAGTGTTAAAAAACCCATAATGGCACCGATATTGCAGCCAAAGGCCAAGGATATTTTACAAAACAAAATATAAGGCTATAATAATATAACTAAACCTTATTAATTCACAAGTGTAAAAATGTGTGAGTTATCCTCATTAAGCAAGGTACTACAACCACACTATTTAGGGCATCAAATGGTAGCAATGATAAAACATTTGTCTTTGTAATTTATATAAAATGAATAGAAATATAAACAAGATTTATTTTTTGTTCTATTTTGAGAAATACCTCTTACTTAGTGAGGGATTTGAACCATGAACACCTTGTTGATTGCCAAGTTTGTAAACAACGTCAACATAGATAAGGATCACATAAACATTTACCATGATGGCCAACCTCCCAGTATGTAGTTGATTTATTATAGGAGGGTGTGACTTGTATTTACTAATCATGCTTTACATTTTGTGGATTTTATGAAGACTAATCCTAAAATTCAAGAATGTAGAAATAACTTACATGGAAATCTTAAGCAAATTTATACCATACTTTTATGGAAAATATAGTGCCATTTTTTTCTAATTTCTTTTCTTAGAGACATGTTTATCAAAAACTATAAACCATGAATCCATATACATATAGTTAAATTTATCATTGTGGTTTACAACCCAATATAAGGGAGAAGGGAGAAGAAGCATAAGTTCATGCTCAACCTAGAGTTTAATANATCTTGTTTGGGACATTTGCTCCTTGGGAACCTTTGTATGTAATGAAATATTAGGCTCATGGTTAATGTAAAATTGGGCTTCCATGGTGAACCACTTTTAAAATATATATAGTGTACTATATTCAATCAATTACTTGATATAGATATTATAAAATTGATTTATCCTTACTTTTTTAATTTACATAGTATTTTAGCCATTTATAATTTATATGATTTTTTTAAATAATAATAACATTCATTTTTTATAAAGATGTAATACAGATACAGTCTTATCTTATCTAAAAACTCTTATCTTATCTTAAAGATATACTCTTATCTTAAAGATATGATAAAGAGATACTCTTATCTTATCTGCCTATCCTCCTACTCCCTATGCCTATGCTACCGTCTGTGTTGTGAGGTTACCCAGTTTTGTTCCGGGCGATAAAAGTGAAAACTTTCTGCTTAATAATGCCACTATGCCTTCAAGGCATGTACTATCGCTAAGAGCTCCAAGTCATGAGTTAGGTACTTATGCTCATGAACATTCCACTTTATTGACTCATAGCTTACTCATTTTATATGATAAATGAAAAATAAAAATAAATCTATACTCAATGCCTATACATATAATGCATTCCCATATAAATGAACTTGTGAAGGTAACTTCTATAATCAATAAACAAACCCATGACATGGAATATTAAATCGTTTCAGTATCCATATTCAGATCCTTAAATAATGATATTCGTAGAATTATGAACATGCTAGCTACTAAAATTTAATTTAATGTTTAATGAAGACCAACAATATTTTTTTAATATATTACTTGATATGATATTATAAAATTGATTTATCTTTACTTGTTGTAATTTACATAGTATTTTAGCCATTTATAATTTATATGATTTTTTTTTATAATAATGATAACATTATTTTTTATAAAAATGTGATAAAAATACAGTCTTATCTTATCTTTATAAAGATATGATAAATAAAAACTCTTATCTTATCTTAAAAATATACTCTTATATTAAAGATATGATAAAGATATACTCTCAGAAAATAAATCTATACTCAATGCCTATACATATACTCCATTCCCATATAAATGAACTTGTAATGGTAACTTCTAAAATCAATAAACAAACCCATAACATGGAATATTCAATTGTTTCATTATCCATATTCAAATCCTTAAATAATGATATTCGTAGAATTATGAACATGCTATTTAATGTTTAATGAAGACCAACAATATTTTTTTAATATATTATTTTTAAACATGTATCAATTTATATAATTGTGGACACAAATATACATCGACTCTTATAGATAACGTGTTCAATGACGGTTACTATAGAGTTATCCGTGAGCTATAAACTAATGAAATATCCTGATCATAATACTATTTAAATACGGTAAACATTAAAACAAAAGCAAATGCATCTAACGGTCTTATTCAATTGGCGAAATCACGATCTCCAGTGGCCCGTCACTCAAATATTGCATCTAATGGTGGTCTTATTCAATGGGCGAAATGACGATCTTTCCTCTGGCCCGTCCGCTTTCCAGATGTTTGAAAGCCTCTTTAACGTCAGAGAATGAGTAAGGGCTCTTCGGATCGATCACAGGTTTCACCTTCCCGTTCTCTATGTACGGCTGCAGCTTCTCTAGGGCATGGCCAATCGGTGATACACCAAAATGTTCAACTCTCGGATGAGGCGGTGAGAACGGAGCTATGTCCACAACTTTCGCTTCTTCTTTGGCCACCACGTGAGACTTGAACGAATCCCCTGCAAATCAATTAAAAAAGAAAGTCAACGTCCATTAGATTACATTCATGAAAACGAAAAGTCCAGGTCCATTAGATTACATTAATATTGTTGAATTAGAGGCAAAGAGAAGTGACTGACCTATGGTGTCGAAAACGAAATCGAACTTCTCGGAGATCTGGTCGTAGCTCTGCTTGGTATAATCAATTACCAGATCTGCTCCGAGGCTTTTCACAAAGTGGAGTTTAACAGTGCTAGCGGTGGAAACAATCCTGGAAGCTCCATAAACATGCTTCGCCAGCTGAATTGCCAGGCTGCCCACTCCACCCGCTCCTCCCACAATGAAGACGCTCTTCCCCTTCTCAAATTTGGCAAATTCGAACGCCCCTTGCGCAGTCTGGAGGGCAAGGGGCAGGCTCGCCGCTTCCTCGAACGATAATTTAATAGGCTTCTGTGCCACCAGGTATTCCTCCACTAAGGAGTACTGGGCGAGACTCCCCCACTTCGTTAGCCTGTCCGCTCTGAAGTTCTGGATATTGCTATAGACCTCATCGCCATTCTTGAACTTGGAATTGCCATCGCCAACTTCCACCACCACTCCTGCCGCATCACACCCCGGCACAGCCTACATAACACAGATGAATTATTGGAGATCTGGATTTTAATTTAAAATTCACATTTTGATCAAATACATACATAATTAGTTAATTATTGATATTCCTACCAAAATAAATAAAAAGCTTCTACCATTATAAATTCACATATTCAAAAATATATATATATGTAAGTCCATACCGGGAAGTCGGAATCGACGCCAATCAGTAAGCCCTCGCAGCCCTCCCGCCTCTTAAAGTCGACCGGATTGAGAGCAGCGGCTCGGATTTTAACTAAAAGCTGACCAGGCCCCGGCTTTGGCACAGGGATTTCCCCGAATTGCAGCACGTCTATGGATCCATATTCGTTGTAGAACCACGCCTTCTGAAGTTTACTCATATTTGCTGCAGTAAATGAATAGTCTCCTTTTGCTTTGTTGTTATCTGATCGAGAACCGAATTTCAAAGTAGTATGGTGAAGGAGAGCGCAGGAAACTACGTGGGTATTTATAAGCTTTTTAATGGAATGCTATTAGACTTATGTTTAGGTACAATGACCTAAAATGCATTGCACATAGACACACGATTACTCACAATTACCTAAAATGCATTGCACCTACACCTAAAATGCATTGCACATAGACACACGATTACTCACAATGACCTAAAATGCATTGCACCTAGACCTAAAATGCATTTCTGAGAAGGAGTAAGCTAGCTATGGAGCAATCCTCCTTATTAACGTTGACTTTGCTTCTCCTCCGTCCGATGAAAGGAGGATTGCTCCATAGCTAGCTCACTCCTTTTTGGATTGGACCCCAAGAAATCCTCTTTTGTTGTTATCTGATCGAGAACCGAATTTCAAAGTAGTATGGTGAAGGAGAGCGCAAGAAACTACGTGGGTATTTATAAGCTTTTTAATGGAATGCTATTAGACTTATGTTTAGGTACAATGACCTAAAATGCATTGCACATAGACACACGATTACTCACAATGACCTAAAAGGCATTGCACCTAGACCTAAAATGCATTTCTGAGAATGCATTAGATTGGATACCAAGAAATCCTCACGTCACGGTGCATAATCGCCATTCCTATTAGAGATGCGTGGAAAATAGATACCGATCGATGAGGTGAATCGTAGCTCTGATTGATAAGATCCTAAGATGGATCTTGAATGTACTCGTTGGGAACCACAGGTGTGTCGCGTGGTTTTTCCGTTGTAGCAGACTATCCGCATCATTGATGGAGTAAAGCGTGGTGGTGTTTTTTAGAACAAGAGCTATTCATTGAGTTGAGCTGCAGAGCATTTAATGTTGCTTTAGCTTGATGATCATTGGATCTTGAGCTACTGGAGATCTAATTGTCATCAAACTTTTTACAGCCGCATTAAATGCTCCGCAACTCAATAAATAGCTTTTGTGGTTTTCCAACAGGGTTTGTTGTGCGGCTAGCCTTTCATTGTTAGCGGGTTTTCGGGACAGTTATTAGGGTCCTAGTTTTCCCAAAGATTGGTATCTTTGATTGGTCTTTTTTGGACTGATGAAAGTAAAATATATATATATATATATCATACAACAGAGTATTTAATGCTGAGGCTGTAGCTTTGTGGGTTATTGGATCTCAACTATTTGAGATCTAATGACCTATAAAGCTACTAAAACAACATTTAATACTCTGACTTCAAAGATCTCTATATGTATCCTTTCATATGAATTACATTGAATACAAACAAATTCATTATTAAAGTAATGAACAAATTATTAAGATTGGAAAAGTATTTTTTGTCTTACTATTATTATACATATTAACATATATATGAATGGCCAGAGCTATCCATTAAATTGCAAAATCTTAAAGACTCTTTCAATTTATGAATATCCATGCGTCCATCCATAATACCATAGAGACGGATCATAAAGCTCCGTCACTCTTGGACGTCATTGTCAACCGCCGTCGGGTGCTCCAACGAGATTGCGTGAAGATCCGGATTCCGGCTGTTGATCTGAGAAAATAAAATAAAACGGGACGCGTCCGGTTGCGTCCCGTGCCGTGGGCCGGAGGGGAGGTTCAAATAGCGGGCCCTCACCGGCTATCGACAGACAAGCCAACTACTCCAGAATCCGGATACGTATATTTTTATTCAATTTTAAAACAATATATATCCATTTTAAGTTCTGATCGGATTTATTAGGTGTAAAGAGATTTAAGTAACTGTAAAGAGATCAAAATGGATATTAATACAATGTCATACATGCTTTATATAGTAATCGCGATTCGCATGTCTTATATAGACACAAGGTGTCACCCGCTAACACAGTAATAACTCATGCTATTATTTATCTACATCGCATAGATAACACTTTTTTCAATTTTGTTTAGTTTTATATTATTATTATTATTATTATTTTAATTAGTTACATTCTTTACAACATCGCAAATTATTGACAAATTAATTGTCAATAAACCACACTCTATATATATATACTACACTTATATATACTACACTTGTACATTATATTTTTTATATTATTTTTCAATATTTTTTTTATTAAAAATAAAATACCAATATTTTTATATTTATTTTAAATTATATACATAACACTTATAACACATAAGATGTCACATTCAAAAGTTGATGCCAAAGCCTATTCCTTATCCTCTAAATTTTATTCTTTCATCATGAAAAATCTGTTTTGCAAATTTAATATATTGATTATATTGCTAGGTTTGATACATTTACATAGAGGGATCAAAAGAGGTACATACCTTCATTAAAACTATGGTTACTTCACACATTATCTACATTTGTTTATTCTATTTTTATTTATTAATACTATATTTGAGGTTTATTTTATTAAATAAGAAAGAAACACAATCTTTGGATAATTGAATCATCAACATCAATAAGATTAAAATGAATATATATTAAGAAAAAAGATTATACTTATGATTAATATATGTAGTGAGATAATCTTTTTTTAATTTAATTTATCTCAAATTCATTTTTTAAATATAGTGTTAAAATTATGGCTTTAACATTAAATCAATAAATATTTAAATTTAATAAATTTGATTTTTAGTAACTCTTCTGATAATCACTAAAACAAAACTATAAATACTTAAAACATTATCTACATTTGTTTATTTAATTTTATTATTATTATGATAGTGTGTTTAAGGTTTATTTGATTACATTATTTTTTCATGTTGATAATAAACATTGACATTTGGAGTATTGCTTATGTGGTAAACACATATCCATAAGGAGTTAGATCAAATTGGAATGATTAAATAAAAAAACACAAATCTTTGGATACTTCAACTATTAAGATCAATAAGATTAAAATGAATATATATATATATATATATATATTAATTTATTTTATGTATATATTTTTTTATAATTATGATTAATATATGTATATGAGATAATAAATTTTTATTTACTTTAATTTATTTGAAATTCACCATTAAAATTATGACTTTAACATTAAATCAATAAATGTTTAGGTTTCATAAATTTGATTCTTAATATATTTTTATCTAAACTCTTTTAATAATCACTAAAACAAAACTTTTTTAGTTACTTGAAAAATGATTTCTTAGTACATTTTTATCTAAACTCTTTTGATAATCACTAAACAAATTTTTTTTGAATAGTCACTTTAAAAATTTGATTAGATTTATGTTGTTTAATTTATTTAATTTGATATGTTATTTTAATTTTAAATATTATAAAATTTGATTAGATTTTTTTTTTTTAATTTGTATAATTTAATATGTTATTTTAATTTTAAATATTATAAAATTTTAATAAAAAAACTTAAAAAATTGAATAGATTATTTCAATTTTAGTTTTAATTTTAGTAATAAAACTTTAAAATTGAATAGATTATTTTAAAAAAATTGTTATTTTTGTTATTTATTTATATTTAAAATTAAAATAACATATCAAATTTTTAAATAATCATCGTTTTAGTGTATAATTTTTTTTTCAATAATAAAACTTGAAAAATTTGGATAGATTATTTTTGTTTAATTGGTTTAATTTGATATGTTATTTTAATTTTAAATATTATAAAATTTTATTAGATTATTTTTATTTAATTTGATATGTTAATTTAATTTTAAATATTATAATTTATTTTTGTTATTTTTTTAATTTAAACATAAATATAAACATAAACGTTTAACCAATAAAAAAATAATTTACTATTCCATTATTTCTTTTGTATGACATGTTATAAATGTGTCATACAAATGGGATGGTGAATTATTTTTTTATTACTTAAATGTTTATGTTTATGTTTAGGTTTATATTTTAGTTATTTTGTTACACGGGGACGGGNTCAAAACATACATGTTTTCAGCCTTTGATTGAGATAAATGAGTCATAAAAATGAAAAATCAGAACATGATTGGAGCATGAAATTAAAATATCTGCCATGTAAACTTTATAAAAAAATGAAAAATTCAAAACCATACAAATTTCAATTTCATTTTAAAAGTTGAGAGTTATTAATCATTCATGAAACATAAAAGACCAAAGTCTACACATGTAATCACATAAAGATTTCAGTGTTTAAAGTTTAAAACTTGAAATTCATATGCAAAAGGAAGAGTTTGTCTAAACATAAATGAAGGGTAGGTTTTAAGTTTTTAAATTTTATTTAATTTTTAACTTTTGTTTATGTACAGGAAAGGGGACACGTAGGAGTCCCTGATTGGTCAGGGGACTTTGGGGACGTCCCCGAAAAGTCCCCTATTTTTTGGGGTACGTTCAAGGTATGGTGAAAAATTCCCCAATGGAGTCCTCGACAATTCGAGGAAACGTGGAAACGCAGGGCACTCGTGAACTTTTAGGGGGACGGTCCCAGTGCAACATAGTATTTTAGTTTTATTATTATTATTAAAGAGTATAATATAAATAATTTAACTATAATTTTTTTATTTTTAATAATATTTAATAAATAATAAATTAAGATTAAAATATATTAATTATTTTGTTATGTATTTTTATATGAGATTTGGGGTGGATTACGAACTATGTTTTTTAATCTACGGACGGGGATGAGACAAGTGTACTGTGAAGATTGATTTTATGACAGTTTTTCAAAATTCTAAAAAAACAATTATAAAAGATAAGTGGCAACAATGCATGGATAAATCATAACTAATGAATGGATTACTCATAACTAAAACAATTATAAAAGATAAGTGGCAACAATGCGTGGATAAATAATAACTAATGAATAGATCACTCATAACCAGAAGAATGCTAGATAAAAAAAATAATTGTAATTTTTAAATAGATAACAAGAAGAATGCCCTCATAATATATAACAAATTGTGCATAACTCGGAGTTGAACCTATTAAACTAGAATAATATGAGGATTAAAAAAAATGTACTTGATTATTATATGATGCTTATATAAATAAATCTACAAGTTATTATAATTTATGAATTCACATATTTTTATGATAAAATATTATTTTAAGTTTTAATCATCATTTTCTTTTTTTTAATAATAAAAACAATTTTATTTAAAAAAAAAAACAATCTATTTCATAAACCTACTAGAATCAACTTTTATATAAAAAAAATTTAAATAATAAAAATAATCTAATCAAATTTTTAAAAATCATTGTTTGAGTGGTTATCAATTTTTGTTTTGTTTTAGTGATTATCAAAAAAGTTTAGATAAAAATTACTCATAATCAAATTTATGAAATCTAAACATTTATTGATTTAATATTAAAGCCATACTTTAAAAAGTGGATTTCAAATAAATAAAAGTAACAAAGATTATTATCTCATATACATATATCAATCATAATTATAAAAAATAAAATATATCTAAAATAAATTAATATATATTCATTTTAATCTTATTGATCTTAATCGTTGAAGTATCTAAAGATTTGTGTTTTTCCATCAAGAGAAGCTAGGTGCTCTCAGCCCAGTATGAGGGATATCTTGTCACCTTAGTGAGGTGACATAAATAAACGAATGAAAAATATAAATTACATATTGACTTAAATTAAAAAAAAAAAAACTAGCATAGATCCATTTTAAACTCAAATCTATAAGTGCGGAGACGGATCCAAATGGTATAAAAATGTACACCTCAAGAAATTGGATCCCTTTAGGTGGTTAATAGATCCGAGTTTAAAATGGATCTTTGCTACTTTTATTTAATCATTCCAATTTGATCTATCTCGGTTGACATTAAATTCATATTAAAAGGATGTGCGTTTACAACATAAACAATAATCCAAATGTCAATGCCTATTATCAACATGAAAAAATAATGTAATCAAATAAACCTCAAACACAATATCATAATAATAATAAAATAAAATAAACAAATGTAGATAATGTTATAAGTACCTAGAGTTTTGTTTTAGTGATTATCAAAAGAGTTTAGATAAAGATATACTAAAAATCAAATTTATAAAATGTAAACATTTATTGATTTAATGTTAAAGCCATAATTTTAATACTATAATTGAAAAATGAATTTCAAATAAATTAAATGAAGAAAGTATTATCTCACCACATATATCAATCATAATTATAATCTTTTTTTCTTAATATATATTCATTTTAATCTTATTGATGTTGATCATTCAAGTATCCAAAGATTGTGTTTCTTTCTTATTTAATAAAATAAATCTCAAACATCATAATAATAATAATAAATAAAATAAACAAATGTATATAATGTTTGAAGTAACATAGTTTTGAAGGTTTGTCCCTTTTTTTATCCTTATATGTCTTAACTTAAGTTAAATGGATCTAACCTAGCAATATAATCAATACATTAAATTTGCAAATTATATTTTCATGATTAAAGAATAAAATGAGGAGATTAGACCATAAGCAATAGGCTTTGGTATCAACATTTGAATGTGACATTTTACATATTTTCATAGAGAAATACAATTTGAGTCTAGAAGATATAAGTTATGTAATATCCCTAATTTTTGACCTAACGCTTATGGGCATAATCCCCATTGACTATGATGTTACTTTGATGTTTTATTTTGATATATTGGGTATAGGACCCCATTGCATATGAATATGAGGATTTGTTTGATATATTGGGCATAAGCCACTCACATATATTTTATGTATGATTTTATGTGTTGGGCGTGGACCATGAATTTACATGATTGATGAGATGTTTTGTGTTGAGTGAGGAGCTTTGGAACACATGAGTATTTGAATGTTTGTGTTGAGTGAGAAGCTCTGGAGCATATGAGTATTAATGTTTGTGTTGAACGAGAAGCTCTAGAGCACATGAGTGTTTATGTTGTGTTGGACAAGAAGCTCTCGAGCGCATGAGTGTTTATGTTGTGTTGAGCGAGAAGCTCTGGAGCACATGAGTGTTTATGTTGTGTTGATCAAGGAGCTCTCGAACACATGAATTATGAAAACCTTTGTGTTGAGAAGGAAGCTCTGAAGCACATGAAAAGATAATTGGAAGTGTTGGGTATAAGCCTCGGAGCCTTCCAAGTTGATGTTGAGCATAAGCTCTCGAACATCAGATCCTTGGGCATTGTATCCCTAGGTGCATCATCCTAGCATTAGTGTTGAGCAAGGAGCTTTGGAATTGCAGTAAATTTGTAACTCCCTATTTTTTAGCAGAGGGTATGGGCTCTGATAAGCACTAGGAGTTACTGAAAAGAATTAATGATGTCAAGTGAAAATGACTCGAGTAAAAAATTGATCTCATCTAACTTATTTATAAGTGATTAAATGAAATCTCGAATTTCTGTATCTCATCAAGTACTGAAGAACTACCATGTTATACGAGGAAATCCAACATGCAAGGATGTTTAGAGTTTCCTAGCCTAGTATACCTAACCACCTACGTGACGACCTTAATGAAGAAAGTGTCATAAGTTTAGGGATCATGTTATATGATACCCAAAGACAAATGTTAACCAATAATATATATATATATATATATACATGGTATGTATAAGAGTAAACATAATAATAATATTAAAAGTATGAAAAGAAAGAGAGGCTCCATTTATTATTATTATTACTTAAAAGTAATTAAATAGTATAACACCTACAAAAGTCCAAATACGAACTACTTAAAAGTTCCTAAGTTAAATATTAAAAAGTACCTAAATTAAATAAAATGGTTAAATCAAGAAATCAAATGAATCTTGATTTAACTGCCCCTTTAATTGAAAAGTATACCTATAAAGACTCAAGCCAACGAGAGGCTCGGGGATCTCTTCCATCTTTTTAGTGAATCATTATTTCTACCTGTTTATTCTAAGGAGAGTTCTTGGAGAACATTTTCCCAAGAGGAAAAAGGAGAATTGATTAAGACCTAATATCCCAGTTAGGGAATCCTTACCTTAAGTGCTCTAAGCTACTTGCATGTTGGAACCAGCTCAAGGGGATCTAGATGAAAACCAGGAACGGTTCCAAGTCATGGTTGGGTGGAACATATTAGTTCCCAACTCATTCGGTTATTTATACAAAGGTTATATCTGTCTTTGAATTTGTTAATACTCGGTAATTAAGTGTGTAGGTTTTTCAGCCATTGAAATAGCTTCACCATACAGTTATGAAGTTCTTGATGTTTTCCATTCCATTATCTAGTATATTTCCTATCACAATATTTAAGAGTTGATGTTATATTTCTAACCCTATGTCTGCAATTTATTTCTGGTTTAGAATATTTTATGTATTATCTCTAAACACTAGGCTGAAATGTATTTCTGTCTAAAAGACATTCAAGGGTTTTGTTCTTCCATTTTACTTCTGCATTTCATTTCTTAGCCTAAACTTTGTTTTCCTAAGACCTAGCACCACTCTAAGCCATATTCCATATGTTTATCTAAGGATTCTACTCGCAGATTCCATATTTCCAACAGACCTATACTTAGAAGTAAAAAGTTTCAATAGTATACATTCTAAATAGAAACTAGTTATGAAACATATTTAATTAAAATATAGTATAACTTAAACAAACAAATCATTTCCATTATTTAAATATAAATAGAACCATAATCAAGTAACAAATTAAAATGCCAAAAGAGTCAAGCTATCGAGACCTCTAATGGTTGGAGGTTAAAATCTAATAAAACCACATTATAATCACATTATTTCATATCAAAAAAATAAACATTAAGTCAAATCTACAGTCAAGATATCGAGACCATCTAATGGTCTGAAGTTATAAACCATAATCCAAACAACTCCATCTCATTTATAATAAAATCAATCCCATTGTTATGCACAACACCCATTAACAAAGAGCATAAATAACCAATAGATCACAAGATCGATTCATAATAAAATAAAACAAAATGCTATGCACATAAATCTTTTAAAAACCTAGTATAAATAAACAGAGGTCACATGATCAATTCATGTAGTTGTTAATGCCCAAAACAACCCATACATTTATAAACATTTACAACCATAGCGACCTAGGATCAATTCCCGTGGATTACTTTTATTTACAAGTCACCATATCGAATCCTGTAGGATTCGTTATTATCTCTACCACTCGGTGTAGTGTTTCAACTAATAAACCATGCTATTATAAATACACAGGCCGTAAATCAAATATATTTAATCTCTACATAGAGGTCAAAAGAACCAAATAAAAATACACGTTGTAACTATTTTTCATGGCCCTCGGCCCTTTCCATAACTAAACATAAAACATTATCCAAACTCACCCAAAACCCTGTCAAGGCTATGCGTATAACAACTACACCCTTTAAATGGTTACATCTATAGTCATCGTCCTTATACATAGAGTATTCATTAACCACGAATAAAAAAATAAAAAAAACAATAAGTCAATTAACCAACACATAGTCGCATCTCTAATGGTGAGAAACGCCATTTCCATCTATGGCATGGCTCCAAAGGCCAAACAACACAATATCGAATCCATATAAGAAATTAAAGAAAGATTGCGAATCACACATAGTTAAACCATTACCATAGAATAAAAATCATACCCACGATTCGAACAATATGCAAACCTAGTAACCACAAACCAAGATTTAACCCACCACAGTATAGAAAACAAAACAACAGTTTTCTAGACAACAAGAATTTCAACAAATTGGGTACAAAGCCATATGTACCAGCTCCAAATGCTAACAATCAAGCAGCAAATGGGGGAGCCAATGTTTCCCTGCTGCAAATTAAATGCTAGAAATTCCAAGGGCCTCATTATGCCCGAGGCTATAAGAATAAGACCAATGGGTTCTTGCACAGTTAGCAAGAGGAACCAATGGTAGAGGACATAGCCGGAACACCACGAATTTATGCAGCCTTGGATGCCCAACAGGAATACCATCAGGATACCATGGTTGAGATAGAAGGTAAGATCTTAAACACTTCTATTTCAATACTGATTGACCCTGGTGCTTGCTAGAGCTATGTATCGCCTAAAATTGTTGATGTATGTAAACTAGGCAAAGTTGAACATGATAAACCTTGGCTGGTGTAGTTAGCCATAGGTACGAAACATAAAGTTTTGGAAATAGTTAACGATTGTGAGGTAAACCTGAATGGTTTTCCTACTAAAGTAAACCTAAACATCCTACCCTTAGGATCATATGATATACTTATCGACATGGATTGGTTGGAACAAAACCATGTCATGCTCGATTGTTTACAGAAGTCAATCTTGTGTACAGATAGCCAAGGGAATCAAGAAAAGATTCAAGGCATACTAAAGAAAGTTTCTGTAAGATAGATATCTGCTTTACAAGCAAAGAAGTGCATTATGAAATGATGAAAGATGAAAGAGAAAAACACATAGAGGACTTTCCAGTTCTTGTATATTTCAAGGACGTATTTCCTGAGGAAATCCCAGGATTACCACTGAAATGAGACCTAGACTTTTCCATAGAACTGACACGAGGATCAGTTTTGGCTTCGAAATCCCCTTACCGCATGAGTGCACCAGAGTTGGTGGAACTAAAACTGCAGTTGCAGGAATTGATAGAGAAATGATATATCCGACCAATTATGTCCCCTTGGGGAGCATTGATACTTTTTGTAAAGAGGAAGGATGGTACAATGAAAATGTGCATCAATTACCATCAACTTAACAAAATGACTATCAAGAACTAATACCCACTCCCTAGGATCGATGGCTTGTTCGATCAAGTAGGAGGAGATAAGATCTTTACAATTATCGACCTGCAATCAGGATACCATCGTGTACGGATTCACGATGAGGATATTCACAAAAACGCCTTTCGTACAAGGCATTGTCACTGCAATTCTGTAGTAATGCCGTTCGGATTAACCAATGCATGCTCAAACTTTATGTCTATAATGAACAGTATATTCAGTAAATATATGGATAAATTTGAATTGGTATTTATAGACAACATCCCAGTTTACTCTAAGAGTAAAGAGGAGCACGAGGAACACCTCCGCATAGTGCTACAGGTGCTATGAGAACACCAACTCTATGACAAGTTTAGTAAGTGTGACTTTTACAAACCCTAGATAGAGTACTTGGGTTGCATCTTCTCCGATACAAGGATAGCTGTGGACCCAAAAATATTAGAGCCATAGAATATTGGCCTATCCCTAGTAGTGTCATCGACATTAGATCCTTTTTGGTATTAGCCGAATATTATCAAAAGTTCATTGAGAACTTCTCGAGAATAGCTTGTCCCATGACTGCTTTGCAAAAGAAGGAAAATAAATTCTTATGGACCACCAAGTGCGAGGAAAGTTTTCAAAAGCTTAAGAAGCTTTTGACGATTGCACCGATACTATGAATTGTGGATCCCAATGGGGATTTCGTTGTTTGAACAAATGGAAGTAAGGAAGGGATTAGATAAGTCCTCTTGCAGAACGATTACGCGATCAATTATGAATCGTTAAAGTTAAAAGAACATGAACAGAACTACCCGACACATGATCTTGAGTTAGCAACCATCATCCATGCCTTGAAGATGTGGAGGCACTACCTCATGAGAAGGAAATTCCTTCCGAAGACAGACAATATGATTCTAAAATATTTATTTGAGAAACTGGATCCGGATGCCAGACAAGCCAGATGGTTAGCCCTTTCATTAGTGAGTAGCATTTCGAGCTAAAGAATATAAAGGGAAAAGAGAGCAAGATTGATGATGATTTGAGTCGACAAGATCATATGAGGTATGAGGTGACTTTAAGTCAAACCGATTTGGATTTACATGAGAGGATTAGAATGGCCAACAGAGTTAACCCTTTCTATGTAGAAATCCTCAAGAAGGTCCAAGAGGATAGGTTGTTTCAACAACAAAAAGAGTACAAGGTAGACAAAACAAGATTGCTATGGTCTAAGGAGATATTATATGTTTTGGAAGGAGGGGGCATTCTGTCCAGCATCCTCATGGAATTTCATGAGACACCCTACTCGGGGCATCCAGGATATCAAATGATGATATCCACTATTAAGAGACACTTTTCTGGCCTAAGTTAAAGGCCGACATAGCGTTGTTTATCGTGAAATGTTAGGAATGTTAGCTAGTCAAAGCTAAGCACCAACATTCTTCGAGATTGTTGTAGCCATTACCCATTCCAGAATGGAAGTGGGAGGTCATTAGTATGGATTTTATCATAGGTATACCTAAAAGTAAGAAACAAAATGATTCTATCTTTGTAGTAGTTGACAAATTGTTAAAAGCAACACACTTCATTCCAGTTAAGTCGACCTACAAGGCAGTACACATTGTCGATATCTTATTGAAGGAGATATTTATATTGCACAGGATACTAAAGACAATAATCTTGGATTGAGATACTAAGTTGACTGGAAATTTTTGGAGATCCTTATTCTCTGGATTAGAGATGCAGTTGAACTTTAGTACTTCTTATCACCCGCAAATAGACGGGAAGACGAAAAGGGTAAACCAAATTGTAGACGACATGGTTAGGATGTATGTCATGAAAAACCACACTAAGTGGGAAGATTACCTGCACCTTGCAGAGTTTGCGTATAACAACAAATACCATATTTTCACCAAGATGAATCCCTTTTAGGTACTCTATGGATGAAAGTGTAGAACATCAGTTACTTGGGATAGCTCGGTGGATCAGCTCATGTTAGGGCCTGACTTGTAAAAGGACTTGGAAAAATTGGTTACCAAGGTCTAGGTGAACCTTAAAGAAGCACAAGACCACCATAAAATCTACGCAGATAAGAAAATAAAAGATAAATATTATCAAATAGGCAACCTTGTCTACTTGAAAGTAAAATAAAAACAAAGCTCGTTGAGCTTGGGTAGGTGTGGTAAGTTAGTACCTAGATTTTGTGGAGCCTTTGAGATACTGGCCAAGAAAGGTCCAGTGGCTTATGAGCTAGAGTTACCCACTCACATAAGAGTCCATAATGTTTTCCATGCATATTTATTAAATAAATATATTTATGATACTAAACATGTGATTTATTGGTCCTTACTACAGGTGGAACATGAAGGGGATTTCTCCCATGAACCTCTTCATATATTGGACAAGAGAGAGGTATAGCTCAGGAAGTGCACCATAGTCTAGTTTAAAGTCCAATGGAATCAATTTGAAGCCGATGAGGCTACTTGGGAGAATGAAGTCACCATGAGAAAGGATTACCCTGCCTTGTTTCATGATTTCATTCCGAGTCCCTAGAACACCAGGGAGAATGTTGTTTTAAGTGGGGAGGGATGTAATATCCTGAATTTTGACCTAACACTTATGGGAATAAGCCCCATTGACTATGATGTTACTTTGATGTTTTATTTTGACATATTGGGTCTAGGACCCCACTGCATATGAACATGATGATTTGTTTGATATATTGGGAATAAGCCAGTTACATATGTTTTATGTATGACTTTATGTGTTGGGTGTGGACCTTGAAGCACATGATTGATGAGATGTTTTGTGTTGAGTGAGGAGCTCTGTATCACATGATTATTTGAATGTTTGTGTTGAGCAAGAAGCTCTGGAGCACATGCGTATTAATGTTTGTTTTGAGCGAGAAGCTCTAGAGCACATGATAGTTTATGTTGTGTTGGCCGAGAAGCTCTAGAGCACATGAGTGTTTATGTTGTGTTAAGCAAGAAGCTATGGAGCACATGAGTGTTTATGTTGTGTTGAGAGAGGAGCTCTGGAACACATGAATTATGAAAACATTTGGGTTGAGCAGGAAGCTCTGAAGCACATGAAAAGATAACTGGACATGTTGGGCATAAGCCCTAGAACCTTCCAAGTTGATGTTGAGCATAAGCTCTGCAACATCAGATCCTTGGCCATTGTATCCGTGCATGTATTTTACAAGTAAATCCTAGCATTAGTGTTGAGCGAGGAGCTCTGGAATTGCACTAAGTTTGTAAATCCTTGTTTTTTAGCATTGAGTATGGGCTCTGATAAGCGTGAGGAGTTATTGAAAAGAATTAACGATGTCAAGTGAAAATGACTCGAGTAAAATATTGATCTCATCTAACTTATTTATAAGTGATTAAATGAAATCTCGAATTTCTGTATCTCATCAAGTACGGAAGAATTACCATGTTATACAAGGGAATCCAACATGCAAGGATGTTTAGAATTTCCTAGCCTAGTAGACCTAACCACCTACCTGACGAAGTTAATGAAGAAAGTATCATAAGTTTAGGGATCATGTTATATGACACCCAAATACAAATGTTAACCAATAGTATATATATATAGATATATAAGTATATATTTTAAATACCTCGTATGTATAAGAGTAAACATAGTAATAATGTTAAAAGTATGAAAAGAAAGAGAGGTTCCATTCATTATTATTATTACTTAAAAATAATTAAATAGTATAATACCTACAAAAGTCCAAATAGGAACTAGTTAAAAGTTCCGAAGTTAAATATTAAAAAGTACCTAAATTAAATAAAAGGGTTAAATCAAGAAATCAAATGATTCTTGATTTAACTGCCCCTTTGAATGAAAAGTATACCTATAAAGGCCCAATCCAAAGAGAGGCTTGGGGATCTCTTCCATCTTTTTAATGAATAATTATTTTTTGCCTGTTTATTCTTAAGAGAGTTCTTGGAGAACATTTTCCTAAGAGGAAAAAGGAGAACTGATTAAGACCTGATATCTTAGTTAGGGAAGCCTTACCTTAGGATCTTTAAGCTACTTGCATGTTGGAACCATCTCGGGGGGATCCGGATGAAAACCAAGAACGGTTCCGAATCATGGTTGGGTAAAATGTGGTAGTTCCCAAGTGATTTGGTTATCTATGCAGAGGTCATATCTGTGTGTGAATTTGTTAATATTGGGTAATTAAGTGAGTAAGTTTTTTAGCCATTGAAATAACTTCACCATATAGGTATAAGGTTCTTGATGTTTTCCATTCCATTATCTAGTATATTTCCTGTCTTGATATTTAAGGGTTTATGTTATATTTCTAACCCTATGTCTACAATTTATTTATGGTTTAGAATATTTTATGTATTGTCTCTAAACACTAGGTTGAAATGTATTTTTGTCTAAAATAAATTCAAGGGTTTTTTTCTTCCAATTTACTTCTGCATTTTATTTCTTAGCCTAAACTTTGTTTTCCCAAGACCTAGGACCACTCTAAACCATAGTCCATATGTTTATCTAAGGATTCTACTGGCATATTCCATATTTCCAGCAGGCATATACTTAGAAGTAAAAAGTTTAAATAGTATACATCCTAAACATAATCTAGTTATGAAACATATTTAATTAAAGTATAGTATAACTTAAGTAAACAAATCATTTCCATGGTTTAAATATAAACAGAACCATAATCAAGTAACAAATTAAAATGCCAAAAAAATCAAGCTATCGAGACCTCTAATGGTCAGAGGCTAGAATCTAATTAAACCACATTATAATCACATTATTTCATATAAAAAAAATAAACATTAAATTACTAGGATGAAAATGAGGAATGAGCTACTAGGTGACTAAAAATTCTAGTCACCACAGGTTTTTCAAGTGATTTACTACTAAATATGAGCAATTTTAATTGAACCAACTATAAATGACTAATTTAGTTACTAGTTAACAAATATTACTAGATAATAAGTGAAAGAGTTAAAAATGACTAACACAAACGACTAATTTAGTCACGACATAAAAAATGACTAGCTAGAAGAATGTGAATTGGTCATTTATGTTAGTCATTTTTAATTGTGTCACGGAAAATTGAAAATTTAACAATTAAGTGCAACTTTTGTAAATTGTCTACCTTCTATTAGTAAGATTGGTGCCATGCACCTCGATCTTCAGAGATCCAACAAAGCAATCATACTCATTTTCTCCTGACCATCTTTATCCCTACTGCACCATTGAAGCAAACCTGATTAAGCATGTTCCAAAGGAAAATTAGGTTCCTATGTCGATTACGAATTATATACTAGAACCGATACCATATAGATACCTAGCTAGAAGCATCATAGCCCTACATCCCCTCGAGAACCAGCCATTTGAATGTTCCTCCTCCATGTAAACTTACCAAATGGATCCAATGCATGGCAAAAAAAACACGCCAACTTTGGATCTATGGGCTAAAGGTATCGTTCGACCCCTACTCCCTTGTCTTTGCACTTGATATCCTATTTTTGCAGACGATAGGCTAGTTTAGGATCTCGCAGTGAATAGTTAGAGAACTTCAAAGGTATGGTTCTTACTGCTCCGATTATGTTCATCACTCTAATAAATGACCAGTTGTTATGGATTTTTACAGGTCTCAATGTTGTCGGAGTTACTGCTTCCACTTTACATTCGCAATTATCACCATCTCCAGCCTATGTACTCATAAATTCATTTTGAGCTTTCATCCTGGGAAAAGCATGAGCACCCTCTTGCAATGCCACTATTTGCAAAGGTCACTTTTTTTTACACATCGACATTCCTCACATGCTCCAAAGGAAAACTACAGCAGGAATTAGAAGAAGTAATTAAAATTTGCAAGGAGGTTTACTTGTTTCAAGGATTGTGGCAGGTTTTTGATAATTGAACAGATATTGTGCCCCAAAAGTTTAAAATATTTGAATCAACCCAGTGTTGGAATCTTATACCATATATGGATTCTTTGATGGGGCCGAGTAGGCTGGAAATCGTGGTACTGGCATGATCCTCCGTATAGATGACTCTCATGGTTTCAAGCAAAGGATGGGTGTTGGAAGTGGCACTAAAAATTTTGCTGAAATTTTAGCCTTATGGGGGCTTTTATGGTTCACAAAAAAAATAAAAATTCTCCAAATCTCTATTTTTGGCGATTCAAAGGTCGTAATTGATTGGGCTAGATCAAGTCTCACCAATTTGCAGTCAGTGAGTTATGATTGCTGGTTGAAAAGAATTGGTCTCCTAAAGAATTGTTTTCTTTATTTATCCTTCAGGCACCTATTAGCGAGTTCAATTATGACATGGACAACCTATCAAAGCTTGTGATAGGAGACTTCCTTGGTATTCTTCACTTCTCGAAGTACTCAAACAGAATCATGATTGCTGAAGGTCGCTTACCTGTTTCTAGTTTCTCCATTCTGGTTTTTCCTTAGATTGTTTTAGGTTGTATCTATATGAAAATTCTCTAGAGCCTTGCTATTTTTTGTCTCACAGTTATTTTGTCTTTTCCTCATTTTTTCTTTCTACAGGTTTATGGGTAGAGTCCCTGTCGTTTAGTTTTGGATATTGTAATGTTTTACCTAGGGATTCAATACTGTGTTATACCCTACTTTGAAGGGGATTTTACAAGAACAACTATGATGTAATTTTGATTCTTATTAATAACAAATTACATATTTGTTTACAATGAAAAAAAACCATTTATATAGAGAGATTCCACCATGTTTTTTTTGTATATTTAGAAAAAACACAAGGCTATATTGTAACAAAATATATAATCTATATTTCAATATTCCGTAATTTTTTCATTTACAGCTTGAAAAAATCACATTTCAACACAACCTATTTTGACAAATATATAATATATATTTTTATATATAAATTTGTTTCCTTTTTTCTTGTTTAACCTTGAAGCCGGACTTGAAAATGTAAAATACCTTTGAAACCATGGAGCTACAAACCATTCAAGAAGTATGCAAAATAAAACTTTAGTAATCTTCTGACCAAATAAAAACATTTATATTGCATTCATAACCATCATGTAACAAAGAAATAACCAGCACAACAAAATAACAGAAATGAGACAACCATCTTCACGTGGTTCACCTCGTCCATGAGGCTACATCCACCAAACTATTTGTTCTTTTTATTTCTTTGTTTGTCGAAGGATTTACAATTCTGCAGTACTCAAGCTGGAAATTTTATTTACACAGCCTCTCTCTGGTGGAGGTATTTCATAACCCAAATGCCCCTTGGAACAAGCCTTATGTCCAAAAGAAATCTTATACATCATTCTTCTTCGGATCTATTTACCAAACCG
Organism: Pseudotsuga menziesii; assembly: GCA_001517045.1. Lineage (NCBI taxonomy): Eukaryota > Viridiplantae > Streptophyta > Pinopsida > Pinales > Pinaceae > Pseudotsuga > Pseudotsuga menziesii. The sequence goes on from LPNX010138178.1 coordinate 217,352, forward strand.
CACAAACCTTGGGTATACCAATATTCAGACTCTATAAATTTTCGAGCAAAGCTTAATGATATTTAACACTTACAAAACATACATTGGATATTATACTTTTACGATGCTTATATGAGGTCTCTACTTTGGGTAGTGGGTAGCACATACAACCGTCAGTTTTGAAAAAAGTACACACAACTAAAGGTTCGGATAGGCATACAACTATCAATTCTGCACATAAGGTGAATATAAGTAGAGAGGATGTTGCTATCGGTTCTGTGTAGGATTCCTTTCGGCATCATACCCATGCATGCAATACAAGTCAGGCATCCTTCCCGGATACCCTTCATCCTTATATCAGTCCTATAATAATGCAAAAACGTTGGCACAAAAGTATGTCCCAGATGTCAAAAGTGAAAACCTGTCAACACACAAAATGCACGTACCAGTTAAAAATGTAGGGTTAATTCACAGTACCAAAATATAGCGTCTAACAAATACGTAGAAGATCTCATAAATGGATTTGGCTTGTCAATTTTATGGTTTACCGATTTCCAATAAGTATATTATGAATCTCGTAACTTATGGATATGTGTCTGGGGTTCACGCAATTAGGCTTTCAGAGACAGAGAGATTAGTTTTAAGTTGGCACACGACAGATCACCTCTCACATAATTTGATGATCGCCCTCGGCCAAAAGGACAGACATTTTGGGAAAAACTAACATGGGGTGTCAACTATAACTATATGCGACCAAAGTATCAATAGCATAACATCCTTTTACAGGCTTCTATGCATAGACTGAAGGGAATACAATCGACATCTTCTTCTTTTTACTTTTAATGTAAGGCCGGAACACCCAGCTCACAAGGAGATCTAATATCAAAGTTACCTCAATTAACTGGAATGAGAAATGATTCTACCTAAATGAAATCGCCCAGCTCACCTTTTGAATTTAATACAATGATATAAGGAATTGACAGATATAAATCATTGTATTCGTTTTTTAGAAAAAAGGGAATTCCCCCCCTACTTATGATCCTCGCCTAAGTAATAACTAGAAGGAAATTACCCAGTTATCATGGGGTCGAAAATGAAATTGCCTGGCTTCATTCGATTTGAATAAGACAAACATTTAAAAAATCACAGATGCTGCACAATTGGCATGGGATAAATTTCATCAACTGAAATTGCCCACCTTCATTAAATTCAAGGCAGATGGTGATGAGAGGGAAAATGCTTAAGCATAAAACGAATATTTCTGATCCCACATAAAAAGAAACCACATAGAACAAAATAGCAGGGTAGAGCTCCACAACAGATCAGATCCTTCAAATCTGATATTCCTCTTCACACAAGCCAGCGCAAAGCAAAGTCTGAGTACAAATCTATGCTATAAAATCTGAGTACAGTTAACACGCATATTATGGCCAATAAACCTTTGGGTCGTACCTTGAAATGCAAAAATGACTCTCTCGGGTCTATCATGTATAAGTAAAAACCAACGCCATACCCAACATAGTTAATGAGAAACCTCATCCAAAAAAAAATATCAAACATATAAATCCTCCACCCTAGCTCGCATGTCATAGGCATAGCTGGATTTAAGAAAGATGCATACATCAGTTGTAAGGATAAACTGATATATCTACTCATTGCATTCCAGGGATTAAAAGAAAAATAAGTAGATAATAGTAGAAGGAATATAGCAGGGATGGCGGAATTTGTACAGGACCCAACAGAATTTAACACCAAAGATCTTGTGAGGATCAAGAACAAGCGACAGAACTCATGCCCCTTCCACAAAGAGGGTTTACTTCTTGTACCTTCAATAAAAAAAAATATAAAGGAAACCTTAAAAACCTAAACGTTATGTAATAAAAAGATCTAAGGACAGCGTATACCTCTTATCCCAAATTCGCACGCTGTAGCAGGTTACAACCGCCGTGAGTTATAATGCTAACCCTACTCCATAGCAATGGACGTCTTCCCCACAGCGAGCCCCCTCTAAAAGAATTTCAAACCTATAAATAACAAAAAAGGGAAAACGGTCTTTCCCCACTATGTGCCGGGTTTCCCCAAATCAAGGCAGAAATTATGCCTCCATCTTTGCCGAGGAAGGCCCCCCCCTAGATTTTGCTGTCAAGTAATTATTCTGACAGGCATGCATCCAACCCCGATCATTCTTCTTCCTTACTAATAAAATATTTTATTTTGGCTAATAATTATGTGTGATGCACGGTTAAGTAAATATTGTCTGACAAAGTAATTAAAATCATAACATTTTTTTGCCATCAAGGACAATTCTCCTTATCATAGGTTTTTTTGTACTCTATTCATAAGGATTATTCCTATGTACTCGTGATGATAAATTATCTTCAAGGAGACTATTACCTAATAGCCCTTCTTTAAATCTTTTAACTTTACTCCTAACTATTTTTGTCGCTTAAAAAGGATTGTGACTCTCTCCATAATAGGATTAAGTACTGAACTGTAGTGTCATACCGGGAGTCCTTTATAAGGCCGGACCTTCCGTCCTAAACCAAACACTATGTAAGACTGCAGTATTGATTATGGTTCTTTAACCGTTCTCTTTTAGCCCCGGGTAGGGTTTAGTTAACCCTTTGTTAAGTTGTTTCACTGCGTTACGTCTCCTAAGTATTTTTCTCTTAGGTTGTTAACTTTTAAAAGCCACAAGGTGTTGTCTCGGTGGGGCCTTGGCCTTGAGCTCCTCACCGAGACTAATACAATAATATGCAAAATTTACAAGATATTCCATGGCATAAGAGAGGGATATTACAGAAAATCACTCTCTTGCATGATACAGTGCTAAGTGGAAAGGACAAGGTCTCCAAATCCAATGATATGTTAGGTTTGTGAAAAGCATTTCATATGCATCTACTGGATTTTGTCGTGGCTCATCTAAAGGGGGATGATGTTCCAGAGGAAATTGTTCCAGATCCTTTCAATAGAAAATGCAAGCTAACCTCCGCAGGCTACTCTCCACTACGTCCTATAATATTTAACAATATTTCATCAGTAAGAGGTGTTCTTTCTAGTCCACCTGACCATCATCAAGGAGAACCCCAACCCTCTATGATGTCTTCAATTCTACCCAAAAATTTTCGTAGGCGATTTTCTCAGAGAAACTCCACAACTCAACCATCTGTAAACTCACCATTCCCCATGTCGAAGCAAGAACCATATTTGAATCCTCCTTCCGAGGTCCCTGAAATAGTGAAGCCAGTTGGGTTTGATGGGGCTTATCTCTCATCTCCCCATTCTCATCTCTCTCCAAGGTTTAAGAGCCACTTTTCTATCAAGTTATCCCCCCCCTAGAAATACTCAAGACATCAAGGAATCCAATGAAATAGAGTGTCACTTATCTACTTGTAATAAAATCCATTTAGAGTCCTAGATCTCAAAGTCTTCCTGCACTGTCCAATTGACAAATTTTCGTCACTCCCCTTCCAGGACCCCTAACCCAGAGCCTGTGGCTGAAGGTACTATTGATGTAGACACACCTTGAAAAACAAAACCTGTGTCTGAGAATGTAGGATCCCCTATTCCAAAGGGTTATTTCTCTCCTGTAATGCCAAGGGTTACACGTCATTCTGCTGTCAAAACACCGGTTGTTAAATCCACAGTGAAATCTAACATAAAAATACCCATTAGTAAGAAATAATTGAGATTTGGGAGTGTTTCAATTCCACCCGATACATCCTCCCCTGTTTTTTCTCCCAAAACACTAGGCTCTTGTTTTTTTCAGCCCACTGTGAAGAATTCTAACAATACCAATGTCAAAAGGGCAATAGCTTTTTTTAGGCTGTTTCCTTTTTAAGCTTCAGATTGAATTGATTTATGTTGTTTCCTTTTAGAAATTTTGTACACTTTGGATTGAATAGGGAATGGAGAGAACCAACAATGGCACGAGGGAAATCACAATCACAATCTTTCCATTTTCGCATTTATGGCATTTCCACTTCTACAATTTCCTCTCCTCTTTCTATGGCCATGGCATTTCCACTTGTCGATCCGTCTTCTTTCGTTCTTTCAAGATGGATCATACCTTCTCATTTACTGTGTTATGTATTTCTTGAATCTCGATGTCGGTGTTTGAGTCTTGAGAGTAGACATCTCTGTCTGCATCTATTTGTGATATAGAACGGTGGTCGCCTCGAGGGAAAATGGATTTGGAAGGACGTTTGCTCAAACGCTCTTTTCTAGGAAGGAAATATGATAGAGAAGGTGTCTGGTCTGATGTTCTCTTCTTTGTTTTGTCTTCCTAATTTAATATTTGTCTTTCTATGATATGAAATATCCTTAGCAATATGTTAACGACCTGTCTATGGCATTCACTGCAGATACAAAAGAATAAAGAATGTATGAAGTAAGAAAATCCATGCTACTACACTCCACATATGTAAGTATCTCTATCTCCTCATGTCTCTACATTTTTATTTTTTTGTTTGTCCAAATCAAATCTAATATATGAATGAGTTTCTACTAACCTCTCTATTTTCAGACAATTTTCTACACACAAAATCCTTCAGCTTTTGTCATTTAATCAGCCATATCTACTCTATTATTAACCCTTCCTTGTGTCATTTCAAATGTAATGGTATAATCCATCTCATTTCTCATTTCAGATGTAATGGCATAATCAGATGATCTCATTTATTTTTTCAACCTTATCCTTTGGCCATGGGAATCGATGGTTTTTGGGATAGATCACCCGTTTTGGGGGTTTTCTGCCAACAATTGAGCCTATCAATAGATGGTGGTGGGTATCGAAGCGAATAGTAAGTAGAGCCTCTTGTTCCATTTAATGCCTATGTTGTGGGAAAAGAAGATGCCCCAGGGATTTTTGTGTTACAGGAGTGGTGGGGAGTTGACTGCGAGATCAAGAATCATGCAGCTAATATAGCCAAAATGTATTCCGGTTGTAAGACTCTTATTCCAGATTTATTTTATATTATTCATCTTTCTTAAGAAAGGTAGCATTTTGAACTGGAGATCATGGTTAAGGTTTTCTTTTAGAGTAATTTTTTTTTAATGATTGGAGAAGCTGCCCCATTCTAGTATGCAAGTCTCAACGCTGTTATTTATGATATATTTTTATAATTGCTGATGTTTCCTCTTGATATCCTTTCTTTACCCAAAGTTTTCTCTGTTGCTGTAACATTGGCTGTACTTAAGTTATTATAGCATGAACTTGGAAGCCAAGTTGATTTATTTCTTTTCTGACATGTTAGCTTTACATACAAATGAACCTTATATTTGGCTGCACATTGTATGGTCATTTTATACAATAGATTTACTATATTTTGAAATGATTTTTTTATGGAGTTTGTACTGTGGAAAGGCTTGTTTGGATTCTGCAGAAGCACAACATTTAATGGATGGCATCGATTGGCAAGGTGCTCTTAAATATATTGTGGAATCTATGAAGTGGCTGAATGAAAATGGTTTACAAAAAGTGAGTACCAAATTTGAATTGCCTTGAACCTAAAGATATAAATAAAGAACATTTACACATCTTGCGAGATGGTTGAAGCAAATGTTGTTGATGAATATAGCAGTCCTGGACCCTCCTGTGATATATTCATTAAGGTTACTATAAATATTTTCATTATATGAATAAAAATCATAATCTAAATAGATTTTCTGTTTATACTAAATGCAATTGTTGTTTGAGTTGTATATATAATATTGACCTAAATTCCTAGCTACAAAGAAAACCACACTTAAAATTAACTTTCTATTCCATTACCATATGATTTTTTATGATCCAAGACTAGCTGCATTTCTAAATGTGTCTATCTCCATATCAGGACAATTTGTATATGGATATGCAAAGGTCAATTTCTTTTGTTTTAATTTCAATTGCGAATATCCAGATGATAACTTTTTATAAGCCTTCTGGAAATCTCATGTTTCATAGAAATCTGTTGTAATATTGGACTTTTGTAGTACCTTACTCAGAAGCTATAGCAGATAGTAGAGAGACTCTTGTAAGCTAATAGGATACTTGCATCTTCTCTAGGTTTTAACAATGGAGAGCTTACTGTAAGGCAGTATGTTTTCTAAGATAATTGCATAATAATATATAGAATAAAAGGTCCCCATGTTCAAAACATAATAGATGTTTGTTCCCCATGTTACCAATTGTTGCCATAGATCAGAGCCAACAGGAACGATTGGACATGAAGTGCATTAAGTTATATTGATGAGCCAACGAATGAGTCTAGTACTCTCTGAATTATTATATCTATCTCTTTATGATATGGACCAACAAAAAGAGAATTGTTACATATAGCTCTTCACAGACATACATATAGCTTTTCACAGGCACATAGAGAACCTAACATAGATAGATTGCAGCACATAAATCAACTCACTTAGTCGAGCATATCCATACAACTCCAATTGTTGCCGAGACTGGAATTGAAGCGTTATTAGTAAAATTCTGCCACCTGTGCTTCTGTTCCTGTCTTTATTGCTTGCTCTGTAGCTGATTCAACTTTGACTACTAGTATTGTTACTTAAGGTGCTTAAGCTCAGTCAACTTGATCTCCGCACTAATTATTCCCACCCGTTATAGCCCTTTTCTATTGTGATTGGAGTTGTATCATCAATTGGTTCAAGGTCATTTGCAAAGACTGAATATGACACATTGCAACTAGCTCTGGTCTTTATTTGGGCAAAGCGATGGGATGTTGGGTATGGAATGGAAACTATTAGGGTGCTGGTTCAACCAGTGCTTCTTCAACGTGTGTTTCAATTGGATCCCCATATCTATTATAAGTAAACCGGGCGAGTAAACCTGATCTCAGACTGCCTGTCACTATAACAATGTAGACCACCACAAAGAAGATGTTTTATTAATTGCACATGGATAAAACTGATATTGGGCATGGCTCTCTGGCTTTGTCTATACCTTTTACCATGCCTTGACTTATGAACCCTACTGTCTTATCTAGACCCCAAAGTTATATAGAGCAATGTGTACCCTTATTGTTCAGTATATTCCTCGCTAACTGGCTACCTGATGATCAATTATCTGGTTACTGGACTATCCAACTGATGGAGTAATGATGTAACTGTATCTTAATTAACTAGTTAAGAAGGAGCTCTACCAGTTCTTGACCATGAACTAATCTTATTAAGAGTTTCCTCCCCTTTTCCTAATGATGGAAGTACTTTGATTGTATGTTTTATGTCTTAGAAGCATGTCTGCTGGTTATATTGGTTGGACTATTTTGTTTACTATATTTATTGGGTATTAGGTGTATCATAGTGTAATGAAAGGATGGGTCCAATGCCATGTCTTTAGGTAATAGTGGGCTCTTGAGTTGCTTGTTGTATTGTATTGAAGGTGGACTACTGTGAGCTCCTTGGGTACTTTTCTTTCCCACTATGAGGTATGAGGGTGATGTTTAACCTGTCCATTTCAAATTGTGAAGCTTCTCTAGGATTTTTTATGCTACAACGTACTAGTCTCAACTGTGAAAGGAAGGTGGTAGTTGCTTGAATTCTCCACTTATTGCAAGAATCAATTTCTGTATCTATGAAATGAAGAATTAATGAAGTTATTCATGTGCAATAGACATGAGAGCAATTCAATGAAAAATTACAAGCATACCAAGAGAAATGAAAGTATTGTTTGATACAAAATCTAAATGCATGATGATTTCCCTAGGAGACTTGTCCTAAAATAAGATAGGAGGAAGGGAAAGCCAAGGAAACATGGTAAGTTTGATAATATTTGCTGTGACCATTTGTTGTAGAACTAGTTGAAGGGCACACCTCTTATTCTCTAAAGAAATTGCAAGGAGACAGTCTTGGGTCACCCATAAATGGGTGTTTTGTTAAACACTTTTTGTTTTATTAATCATACTAAGTTACTGGTCATTGTAAATATTCAACCCTTAAGTTTTGGTTTTATTTTATTTTTATTTTTAATTAACTAGTTAAAGTTGTAGAAATTGTTTGATTTTAAACAATAGTTTAAATTTTATAAAAAAATATTTTTCATTAATTAGCATAGATAATTAGTGTTAAAATATATAAATCTCATTTTCTTTCTCTTTTGGTCTATACCACTTGTTTCTCTACTCTCTATAATTTTAATATACTTAGTTAGGCTTTGCGTTTTCAACCTATAATGTCTTGACTAAATCTAAGATAAATTAAGTTTGGAAATGTTACTTTTGATCCTTAGATACATTCACAACAATATAACTTCCCTCTCTTTTTAACTATCTCATGTATAGGTTCTATTCTCATAATATTAACCACAAACCAAGGGGCTAATGAAATCCCATTTTTTTCTAAAATAACTAAATTTTGTTGGGCATGGTACGACATCAATCTCCTCAAGTATAAAAGTCTAAAAAAAGAATCATAATTTATGTAGGCAAGCATGGGAATCATAAATAATATAACTAAAATTTGTTGGTCATACTAAGGAATCAATCTCCTCCAATTCTTAAAGGGAACCATAATTTATGTAGACAAAAAGAAGAATCATAAATTATACAACTAAAATTTGTTAGCCTACGAATGTAAAAGTATAAAAGTAATCATAAATTATATATGAAATATGAAATACGCTTCTACCAAGTATGCTCAAAATAGTTGTGGTTTCCACCATCAATTGAGACAAGAAAAATGGAAAAAAATGGGAAAGGAAATCCAGCTAATCTCTAAAGATTTAAGTGAGGTTCAAGTCACTAAGGGAGGTGAAATCATTGTATGGAACGAGTTGCAATGTTCAGTTTCCAAAGAATATGTTTGACAAAATAAAGGGATATTGTCTCTTTTGATTTGGTGCTTCCAGGCAAAATTCCTAATATGGATAATCTCTTCTCTGCCCTACATCGCAAGGACATATGGAAATGCATTGGGATACCTTGGAATTCTAGGGATGGATAGACGAGCATTTCCAAATTATGAGCAAACTTAGTATCTATTAAGTTCTAAGTACTTCCTTAATCTATATGAACTGTCGCTTTTGTACCAGCCTGCAACCTGATTTGTTTGTGGACTGAAAAATCCTACCAAGGCAAGTATAGAGATAGCAGCAGAATCAGATATTACCTATGGATACACACTTTATTCCAGTGGTGGTTCATCACCTTCTGGAAGATAAATCAGTTCTTCCTAAATATATTCATATGCATTGTCACCGATTATAAGAAACCTTTAATGATAAAGTTCTATCATCTCCGGGACTCATCAATAACGCAGTCAAAACCCACCTTCCTTCAATACCCAAGTATCTATTAGAAGATAAGAACTCCATCATTCCACTGTGTCGAGAAGCCTGATATATGAAGGAAGCAATGGACGCCTTTCAATATATTTATAAGCAGGTTATTATAGTCGACATACTACTCATTTACTTATGTATTTGAAGCGTGCTCTTCATCGCAGGTTGTGCAAGAAGGTAAGCAACTCCATTCTCATATGATTTTAATGGGAATAGAACAAAATGATAGATTTAAAACAGAGCTTGTGAATTTATATGCCGAATGCCATATTGTGGAGGATGTACACCAAGAGTTTGATAAAATATCTAAACCAAATGTGTTACGCTGGAATACAATGATTAGGAGTTATTCTAAACACAGGTTCTTTGTAAAAGAACTCGAGTTCTATTATGAAATGCATTAGGTAGCAACCATGCAGACAAGTTTATTTTTCTATGTGTTCTCAAGGTGTGTGCAGGGTTATTTGCTCTCCAAGAGGGAAAGAAAGTTATATGGGTATAATCAGAAGTGGGTTTGATTCATAGTTTTTTTTGTTGTTGTCATTCCCTTGAAGACATGTATACCAAATGCATAAAAGTTAATGATGCACGCATGATCTTTGAAAAAATGGCTATAAAAAAATGAGGTCGTGTAAATTCAATGATTGTGGCTTTTTTGCCCAAAATGACCTTTGCAAATGAGGCCTTAATTCGTTTTTGACATATGCACCTTCAAGGATTGGAATGTAATCTAGTTATAATTTTTAACATCCTATTGTCATGTGGGAATTTCATAGCTATACAAGCAGGCAGTGAAATCCATTATTATAGTATGAGAAGAAGATTTAATGCATATGTTTATGTGGGTAATGCCCTTATAGCTATGCATGTTTAATGTGAAAGTATGGAGGATGAAAGACAAGTCTTTAAAGAGATACCCCAAAGGGATGTTTTCTCTTGGCCATGATTGTCGGTCCATGATTGTCAGTTATGCTTTAGAATAATTGTCCTTGTGATGCCTTAGATATTTTTCATCGGATGTAGTAAGCATATGTGAAAGCCAACTCAATTAGAATTGTTATTCTTATTATAGCATGTGCCAACTCAGCATCCCTCCAAGAGGGAAAGGAAACCCATGATTAGGCATATAGACATGGAAATGAGGTGGATGTCATTGTGGGAAATGACCTCATGGCCATGTTTGCTAGATGTGGGAACATAGAATATGCAAGACATGTATTTGATAGAACATCTGAGAGAAGCATGATCTCATGGAATACCATTCTTGTAGTGTATGCCCAAAATGGTTATGGTGATCTTGCCTTGAAACTCCTTTGCCAAATGCCAATGCCAAGCATAAAACCTAATTCAGTTTCCAATTTCCATAGCAAGTGTTATTCTAGAATGTGCCTATATATCATCTTTGCAATGGGGCAAGGAGATCCATGGCTTCATACTTTGAAGTTAATTTGAGCCAAATGTATTTGTTGGGAGTGTTGTTGTGGACACGTATGAAAAATGGGAAGTTTAAATGATGCTTGCCAAGTATTTAGGAAAATTTATAAAAGGGATGTAGTTGCATGGACACAATTATTGTGGGGTATGCCATGCATGGGCATGTTGAGACCACATTTACACTATTTCCCCAAATGCAATTGGAAGGATTGAAGCAAAAAAAATTACATTTTGCTAGTGTCTTGTTTGCATGTAGCCATGCAATAGGTCTAGTGGATGAGGCTCGACAATACTTTGATCTTATGAGAAAACATTATGATATTAGACCTAGCATGGAGCACTATGCATGTATGGTGGACCCTCTAGTCCATGCTAGTTTTCGAGATGAGGAGCATGACTTTATATAAAGTATGCCATTCAAACCAAGTGCTAGACTGGGGGCTCTTCTTGGTGCTTATAAAATTCATTCCAATATTAGCCTTGGAAAACATGTTGCGGAACAACTTTTTCAATTGGAATGAGAAAGTACTAGAAATTATGTACTTTTAGCAAACATGTATGCTACTTTAGGTAGATGGGATGATGTAGATATGGTGAGGAAAAAAATGAAAGAGAAAGGATTGATAAAGGATCAAGGATGTAGTTGGATTGTGGTAAAGAACATGGTGCACGCATTCTTTTCAAGTGACACGTCACACCGACAATTATAGGAAATACATTCAATGTTGGAGATCTTAGTTGGATATATCAAAGAGATAGGGTGTGGACTAGAAAAAATAAAAAGTTTCTCAACGTAGAGGAGGATGAGGAAGATAACATGTTGTACAATATATATTGATAGATAAAAATTTGCAATTCCTTTTGGTTTAATTAACATATAACGAGAGGTAATTGTCTAGATTTGTAAGAAAATATGTTTATTTCATTAGCCATAATGCCATTAATTACGTATCTAGAATTATTTAATGCCAAATGTTTCCATCAATGTGATCTTTGGTACTTTGGAAATGGTAGTTAGAAATTGAAACATGCAACACTCAGAGTGTGGTAGTTTGTTCGTACAACAACAAGAGTCATGTAACATTTGGAATTTTTCTTCTACTTGTATATTCTTATTCCCTACTTATTAGATTGAGCCACGAATCATATTTAGGAATTTTATGGGTTGAGGTTTCCTCTAGGGATAATGTTTTGGCTATAGCATATGCCATTTATGGAGGTACTTCTCCAATCAGGGCCAACCTGTATGTAACTTAACTATGCCCCCTTTAATTATGATCGACCTATAATGCTTCAAACACTCCTCCAACATAAATTTTATGCTCCTTATCTCCATTCATGCTAGAGTGTTCATACAATAGAGCATTCATACAATAGAGCTCCCACCCACACATGCATATTTTAATTGCTAATTAGGAGGTTGAAGGTTGCTACAAGTGGTGGTACTACTAGCTCTAGAATCCTTCACTCTTATATGTTAGCTGATGGTATGACTCCCATCCTCTTATGTCTACCAGCCCATTTTCAACCATTATATATTTATTTAGCTACCAACAACTAGGAGAATGGTCAACTTAAGTGCTTGCTGGAAAATCTAACTAAGAAGCAGAGCAATTCTGAAGGGTATTAGCAGACTTTGAAAAACCACCACTCCATGCAATTCAATTGCTTTGAAATTTTGATTATAACTCCTAAAATGTCTATACTGCTGAAAAAAATATTAAAAATGCAAGTGCACTTTTGAGGAGTAACAACCTACACACTTTAAAGTAGGCCCTTCTATCCTCTTTATGAAAGGAGAGCCCAAATTGAACAAGATGCAATTTCCTCCTCATATTGGGTCCTAGGGATCCAACTCCTATTAAATAGTTTTCCATGCAATCCAAAAACTCTTATGAATAGTTTGTCAAACTTGGCAACAATAAAAATTTTCTTTGTCAAACTTGTTAACTTTTAAAAAGGTTAACGAGATTTATTTCTGTGAGGTTCAAACTAGCAAACTTGGATTGTTTTGGAGCTGAGCTAAGTAGACACATTTACTACTATTAGAGTATCATTATGCTTCAAATAGGGTTTCAGAAGAACCAAATTTTATAGGGCACTTTGTCGGGCAAATTATATTGCTATAAAGAGGCTACATAAAATGTCAACCCAGAGAGGTAAACTTGGAGGCACCAACACAATATGTGCAGGATTGAAACGAAGCTAATCTAATTCTGCCGCACTTACTCAATTGAATAGAGTACAACAATCTTCAAGAAAACTGTAACTTCTCTGAAGATCACACTTTTGCAAATAGATGAACATCAATCTCAGTTAAAAACATGCAAAGAATCCTTTTTTAGCTTAGTAAATAATTTTCCAAGCCTTGGATCATTAAAAAAATCATTGTACATTCTCTTCTTTTCAAACCCTATGAAACTTCCGTTGATTCTTTTAAAAGGAGAGGAACATCAAAGCTTCAGAAGTGAATTCAAGTTTCACAATCCTCATATCATTAATACAAAGCCTTGATTGCTGAGGACAATGCATAAATTTTCCACAGATTACCAGCTAAGCAAATGTGAAGTGTCAAATCTTCAAACATAAGTCCAAAACTTGGCATAATTTCTTGAAGCTAAGAAATGAAATGAAAGACAACTCATTCTAAAATCTTTCTCTGTAGTTACATTGATTCAAACTCCGAGATAAAGCTGAATTAATCCAATTCTAATAGGCACCCATCTTCACATCACATGTACTCTGTTTATTCAAATCCATAAAGTGCTGGAACTATAAATTGAACTGGCACGCTTTCATAAATGACAAAATGAAATAAAATCTACTCACATAATTTTATTATCAAAGAAAAGCACTATCACATTCTGAAACTAGAACCCAAACTTCTCACTCCAATACATCTCTTGACTGAAATTTAAAAATCACAGGGACATATAACTGAAATCAAATGTGAAATTCAACTATATTTAAATCTAGTTTTTGCAATCAACCATAAATATGACTTGTGATGCACTTGTAGCCTTCAATAGGGGGCTCTCCAAGCTCAAAACACATTATCAGATTTCATAATACCAAGTCATGTCGCATGGAGAAAACTACTACAGCTTCATATATTATTTGCAAATGAAAAAAATACATAAGTTCTTCAACCCTAAATTATTCCCTCTCCTATTCTATTCTTTATTATTTTTCTATGCCTACCTCTCTACATGTTGTTTGGCGTAGATTGATATTTATAATAAACATTCAGTTATATAGATAGAGTCAAATTCCTCCCTTCTCGAGATATTAATCATTAAAACACAAAACAGGGGATAAACATTGTTGAGCATTGATCACGTTTTGCTGGAGGTTGCAACATTTCAAACTGATTAATAAATCTGTATCAATCTTGTCCTCAACATGAGTTTTCCTAAATAGGAGTTTGTTCAACCTCTCATGTTGACTCAGCGTCCATGTGACCAAGGCGGTTTTTGGAAAACGACCACAGAGAAAATCTAGGTTTTATCATTTTACAAAACCACCTCCGGGCCCAAATCGTTCATGATTTTGAGAAACCATCTACTACTTACCCAACTTGGGCCATTCTGCATAAAACCCACATGCTGGATATTTTTAATTATTCACCGTTTGCCCAGAAATCAAATTGGAAGTTAGCTATCTAAAAAATAACAGATTTTGAATGAGAACTTTGACCAATGATTTCGCTGATCTCCAAATGAGGATGGTGCATACTGAAACCATGTTGATAGATGCTAAGCCATAAGAGGGTCGTATACTTTCAAAATCATGCCTTTGATTTGCTTGAGATAGGCTGCAAATGCTAAACCATTGGTCGTGGTACCATCCGAGGAGAAAAATGGATACAAAACAATCTGAACTTTATTTTTCATCAATATATTAGTCAAAATTCAAATATCTAATTTAATAAATAATAAAATAATGACTTGTAGATCATGGATTACCTCATAGTATTTAGGGATGAGTTTTGGAGTGAAAACATAAGGATACTAGGTTCATAGTATTTATGGATGAGTTTTGGAGTTAAAACATAAGGAAAATAGGTTCATAGGTCTTAAACTGCTTCATGAAGTCATTGACATTGGCATCAATGTGGACAAACATAAGAAAATTTAAGCAAAAATTGGGGCCTGACACACTTAATGTACATGAATGTTGAAAAAAGTTTAAATATCTTCTAACACAATTGCAGCGATATGTTGACCTATATTTGGTCAATTGTTGGAGATTAATAAACTTATTTTATTTTGCTTATTATATCTATCTCTATATATAGTTGTTTCTCGATTTCCTAAATTTTGTGGAGACTTGTTTCCAAACCTTCCCCATTTTTGAAACCTTTTCCATTTCCCAGTTCCTGCAAGCTTAGATTTTTTGTTGGCCTGTTAACTTCCATCATTGCATTGTGAGTGTTACTATACAACTTGATATGGAAGTTTTCCTTTACCAAAATGTATAATCTACAAAAACATATAGATCCATCCTATATCAGGTATTTGATCGGGAGGGCATGTGACTATTTATTTTTCAAGGTAGTTCATGGTTGATGCACTTAAGATCTCATTGTTTGATATTATTGTACATTATTGTCTATAAATGGAATTTAGCTAATGCTAAGTTAGGTGTGGGAAAGTGTTTATTCATGCACAAGTATTCTAAATCTTATTTGCTTGCACCTTGCATCTGTTGAATGTTCAAGGCCTCTATTAGGACGCTCACAAAAAGAAAACCGTTTTGTGTGGATTGCTTATCTTCATGCTAGATTGTTGAGCAGCTTGTGCAGTGAGGCATATTTTGATCTAACATACCTAGCGTAACTAATATCACTAAGTATTTCTTTGATATTTATGGCATACATTTTTTTTCAAGAATTTTTTGTAATGTTCATAGGAGACACAAAATTTATAACTATGCAAAAAAGGCATATTTAGGGAAGAAAAGTTTATCGATAGCCCTAAAAACAAAATTAAAATGGACACAAAAACTATTAATCTACAGTCATCTGTATTTCTGATGGAAAACGAACTATTCCTTGATTGTTAACTACAAGTATTTGAATATATCGATAGCTTGAAGATATGTTCTATAGAAAGTAACAAGAATATTTTGTGACTCTATTCAAAGCTAGTTAAACCCTAAGCCACATGTTAAATCCATGTTCCTAGCGATGGACATGTCAATATCAAGTATATGGTACTTGTATTTATGGAGCATCATTTTTATTCACAAGAAAATTAATAGGTATACTAGTTATGGGGAATAAAAGAATATGGGAAAATGCTCTAATATATACAATTTAAAAATTCCTAGAACGTAGATAAGATAAAATAATTTTACTAATGTCCAATGAATGAACACAAAAGTAGTGTGGTCAATAGGACTCTGAAGTACAACTCAATGCAAGTACATACAGGGAGATAAAAAACAACTCCTATCACAAATCTACACAAAAAAAGAGAAGTAAAATAGCTAAACAACCGAACATAGTAACTAGAATCAATACATTGGAAATGTCATACATAAAGTGAGGATGCCAAGGCATAGTGGTCCTATTTCCAAGTCTGGGGACATAAAAGTCACTTTCGTCCATCTAGAAGAAATAATTTATAAACTTGGGCATGTGTTCAACAACAGTTTTTGGATATTATAACAGTGTGAAAACCCCTAAAAACTTTGACTGGGCACATGTAAAATTTATTGTAGCATGGAGAATCAATTATGGGCATGAACAACAACCCTAAGCAGACCTGGTTATGCCCCAAAACAATCATCTTTGACATATGTCATGTGGGTTTCAGTGCTTTGGAGTGGTCCCTGCAAATAGAAATATAATAATAGGGTTTTATTCTTTTACCCTTTTGACTTTTACTTTTAGTGGCACTAGTGACCTTTTTGTATTTTCACTCTGAAATCTTGTGGTACAATAAGTCTTCTTATATTTTCACTTTAGCCTCTTGGTCTTCCTCATGGACCAAGTAGGTCCTTCATGTGTTCTATAGGAGTAATTCCATGCTTAGTATGCATCTTAAAAATCACTGGCAGTGTGTTACACTGCGTTAGTGCCAGAAATTGTTCCCAGACTACAAGAGAACAAGCCAACACAATCTCAATAAACACAATAAAGTAAAATAAGGTTTTCTTGGGTTTTGGTTGAATAGTTTGTAGACAAGAGGGAAGAAACTTCATGAAACCAAAGCAAACACTAAATCATGAGCATTTGAAAAATTGACATGCATAATATATAAACCATAATCCAAACATAAAAATCACAGTACTGAGTTTCACCCATAGCTAGCAAGCATTTCAAGTATAAAAGCCTTAAATAGGAAATGAGTATACCAACTAAGTAATTAACACAAATTGGAAATGAAACCAGTAAAAAGTCTAAAGGGCATATAGTTGCATATATTTCATAATTCAGTCATAAAAAACACATATGAGTCTTTACACTTAGCTCATAAACTAGCCTGATAGGCTCCCCATGCAACAAAAATTGAACCCTTGGTCTTTTTTCCAACTTACATTTATCCTGTTCCTTCAAAAATAGTTGCATAACTGAATCCTAACTAATTTTTAAGTTATCTATTGGAATGTTCAATATAAACTTTATCATTATACAAAAATGAAATTACTTTTCAAACTAACTAATAATTGCTCTTGTCAAACTACTTTTACAAATCTTTCGCTGCCTCAGCTAGAAGCACAATTCCCTCTAATGCTTGAGCTTTCCTTCTAGATTTCAGGTGGTCTGCTTCCAAGTCTGCAACTTTCTTTGTTAACTCCTCATTCTACTGAGTCAGCTCCTGGATAGTTTGCCTTAGTTCTGTAAATTGATCCTTTGTCTGTCTTTTTCTTTTAAGAGCCTCTTTAGAAACTGCAATCAATTCCTGATAGTGAATGTTCACTTCTTCCATGTCTTCTCTAGGTATCCTATTTGCAGTAACTAATCCATCATTAGTTTCATGCATATATTCAATTTGATGCTTGTATTATTTAATGCTCCTTTGCAGATTTTCCTTTTCAGAATCAATACATTTACTTTCTGATATTGATTGCATCCCTTCTGGTGCCCATGGGATTTTCAACTTCTTGTATATTTATTCATCCTCCTTCATAAGCTTTGTGAAGGTCACAGTAGTCTCTGGATGTTCTTTAGTTTCAACATTACACTGAACTTCTTCAATTACCTCTTTTTTATCCATACAAGAACTCTTTATTTCATTTTGATGATGTTCTTGAATCATCTTATTTTGAACCTCCATGAAAATGTCTAATATCTTAGCATCAGTGAAGATTGGATTTTCTTTTGAAACTATTGATTTTTTACCCTTCATGACTTCTTTGTTGTCATCTTCACTATCTCCCAATTTCTCCTGAGATGATGAATCTTCTATTACTATAACCTTTTCCTCAGCCAATTTGGGATTTAATAGCTTCTTCATGTTTAACCTAAGCTTGTTCTTTGGCCTTGTCTTGGGTCTCCAGACTGCTCCAATTTCTCTTGACATTTTCAGAACCTTTCCTTGATGAGTTATTGAAACAAATTCAACAACCTTCAGTTTTTTCTTTTGTGACACTATCTCCTCTTCAAAATGGGCGTGTTTTTCTTACTTAGAACAAACCCTAGTTTCATTAGTAATAGGAGCCCTAAAATCATCAGATAAGTATTTTTCATCCTCTTCAGAAAGCACTGTAATAGGGCTCTGCTTCTACTCCTTAACATCTTCCTTTACACATTGATTTGATTCTGTAGGTAAAACATCTTCCACTCGCTCAATTTATTTCATCTATGACTTTGAAAATATGCTTTTCTCAACATTAATTTGCTGTCAAAGTTCAATGTTGTCATTTTCCTGATTTGAAGCTTCTCCTAGTTTATCAGCTTCTTCATCTTTGACTATGACCTTCTTTTTAAGTTTCTTGATTAAAATCTGACCCTTATCTAAATGTCTCTTCTAAGACTGATCCTCCTTCTCAGTTTTGAAACTTGACCAAAATAAGAAGTGTTCCCATGTCTTCTGTCTTTTCTGCAATACAGTACTTATGATCAGTTTTATGAGCCCATGGTGAAAAAATGATTATTTTGTATGATCTTGATGTTCTTTCACCCTACTTGACATCTTTTGTAAAATTTTCAAAACAAAGAAAGGAAGATTCATTTTGGATTCATGATTGAGATGTTGAAGGAATCTAAAATGATACTTAAACACAAAGGAAAATATCCCCTCACAAGTGACATAGCTTTGTAATATTTTGATAGGATCTATCCACTTAGGTTTAAATTTTTGAATAGGAACACCCTTTCCCCAGTATGCTACTACACCTGGAAGTAGATATCTCTGAGCATCAAAAGTGAAGGGCACCTTTTTGAACCAGAATTGTCCCTCATTCAGAACTCCTATTGCTTCTGCTAGTAACTCCCTGGTTAGTTTGAACTTCAAAGTGTCAAAAGACACTACATCCTTTTCTAAACATTGATCGAATTTCTAAGAAACCTCTGAGTGATAACCTTCAATCTTTTCAAAGAACACTAACCACCCTGCTTCTGCAAACAATTGTGCACAATCTGGAAAGTTTTGAACCCAACTTAAGTCTGAGGGTTTTGCTCTATTAGTCTTACAACTCTTTTTCATTTTGAACTATTGTCAAATAGCTTCTGTCAATAAAACACACTCTGACTGTCTTCAAATATTGATAAACTGACAGACAATACTATATAGGGGAACCCTAAAACCCTAAATTGAAGTCTTCTCATTTAAGCTGGTAAATAATTTAATTCCATGACTGATAATCCATCATTTACCATCAATTAGGCTTAAAAACTAATAATCTACCATTAATTTGGTCATTAATCCTCTATTGAGAAAAAACCCCAAATTATAAACCTTGGTAATCAGTTCGCAGTCTACCTGTTAATACGACTAATCCAGCTGCTACAATCTTGTTCTCTTAACTTTCAAGTGTCGAATTTCATTCCCAATCTTCTCTGGCCACTTTGATAGCTCCAAACGATCGCTCCTGAAAGCCCTAAGTTTCTCTCTGTTTCAAAATTCCGATTACCAAGTGGTGATTTTTCACCACGAGCTTCACCTGCTCTACGTGCACTTCAGGGAATAGGTAATTCAAAACGCCTTTGTCTCATTATAGTCTTCTATCATTATTGCATCATCTCTGCAAGAAACCACCGCGATTCGCCCTTATGATAATATTTACACTAGTCACAGTGATTATTCTAAAAGACACACGTATCCAATATATCACCGAGTATGATTGACATTTTATGTGTGAGAATTCCGAAGAAAACTGAACCAAAAATGATGATTTTTTACTTGCACGACTTTATTGTAGCGCATGTGTGTATTTGTTTTTGGCTAGCGATACAAGAAAGTCCAAGTTAATAATTTGCAAAAATTAAAGTCATGAAAAAGGCTTAAAATTGGTTTAGGAACCTTAATCAAGATTTTATGATATTATTTATACCTTTTAATCCATATAAGCCTTATATAAGCCCTCTGATTAGAAATCAAACTAAAATTTTCAAAAATAAAGCTAAGAAAACAAATAACATGAAAGCTTAAAGGGAAAAAATTCAAAATATCGTAAGCAACAAAATTTTCTAGGAGGAAAGAGTAAAACCAAACTTCAAAACATAAACAAAAGTATTAAAAGATGGAAAACAAAAACATGACCTAACATCTGGCTCCTGCTGCGGGATGAAGTCCTTCCTGTGAGGCTTCAAGAACCTGTAGACCAGTGCCTTCTGTGTTGCTACCTGCTAGTCTGCAAAATTTCCATTGCGTTATGGAGTTCTTATTCTGTTATTCACATCAGTATATACAATGAAAGTCCAGTATCCATCTCAAAAACTATAAAATTTCTTGAGGAATCATCCATTAACTTGATTAGACAATTCCTCACCCTCTAAAGTCTGTAGTACAAAAGTATTGTTTTCCAGAAACTTTGATATTATGAAAGGACCAAACCAAAGGTTATCAAACTTGCCATGATTTCCTTTCTGCTCCTTCCTAGCATCCCATCTCAAAACCATGTCTCCCACTGAAAAAGTGTTATCTTTGATCTTCCTATCAAATCTTTCTTTGACCTTTAACTTGTACAACTGAGCCTTTTCTTCCACTGTTTCTCATTTCTACTGTAACTCTATCAGTGCATAAATTCTTCTTTGCATATCATTAGGTTCTTCCTGACAATCTTGAAAAGATTTCATCACTGGGATACCCAACTGAATAGGAAAAACTACATCAGTACCATATACTAATTGGAAAGGAGAAGTTCCAATTGCTTTTTTAACTATTATTCTGTCTGCCCATAATGCATATTTTAACATAGAATCCCATGATCATTTATTTTGCTTTAATAACTTCGTGATACTCTAAATAATATTCTTATTAGATGACTCAGCTAACCCATTCCCTTGAGGATAATAAGGAGTTGAGTGTTTCAACATGATACCATTCTTTTCACAAAATGCTACCATAGCCTTTGATTTAAAATATTTGACATTATCAGTCAATAATTTCTGTGGACATCCAAAGCTACTAAGAATATTTTCTTCAATAAAATCTATGTTCACCTTATCTGTGGCATTCCTTGTGGGAATATATTCCACCCACTTAGTAAAGAAATATGTAGTAGTCAAAATCCACTTCTGCTGCCCTAAAGAAGATGGATTTATCTCTCCTATGAAATCCAAACCCCATTGCTGAAAAGGGGCATTAACTGCAATTGATTTTAAAGGTAATGACAACAAATTTTGTTTACCAGCAAATTTCTGACAAGGGATACATGCTCTTACTTGCTGATATACATCTGAGAATAAGGAAGGCCAATAGTATCCTACCCTTAGAATTTTATATGTTGTTTCCTTCCAATACTTATGTCCTCCACAAGCACCTTCATGAGATTCAGAGATTACTCCTTCAATTTCTGGGTTATCTAAACATCTGAGCAAAATACCTCCTGGATCTTTCCAAAACAGTTATTGTTCTATCAAATAATATTTAGTAGTTTTCAATTTCAAAGACCTAGCAGCTTTCTTTTCTAAATGTTATGGACATTTCAAGTACAAAAGAAAATGCACAATATCTGCATACCATGTGGATTCTGCATAATGATCCATAATCTTTTCTTTCTCTTGCTCTGCTTGAATTTATTCCCGTGGTGGTTTTTTTGCCATGAGATGTAGACCTAAAGCTTGGCAATTTGAATTAGCTAGCAATTTAGCTAAACCTTGTCCCTTTACTAGCTTTGTAGGTCTGATATCCACATCATATTCCATGATTTTGGCAATCCACTTCCCTCTTTTTCCTTGACTGTCAGGCTCAGTCAAAACATCTTTTATGGCAACATTAGGAACATAAGCAATAACCTTAGAATGCAAAACATCAATTCGGAAAAATTTCAAAGCTTTTACCAATGAATAAGCCTGCTTCTCTAAAATGTTGTATTTTAACTCGGAATCTCTAAGAGTTTTGCTGAAAAATGCAATGGGCTGTTCAAGGCCATCCTTATTCTTCTGTAATAAAACAACAACCAATGTGTCTTCAGATGCAAAAGAAAAAATTAGAAATTTCTTTGTAAAATTTGGACTTACTAATACTGGAGCTTCAGTAAGAGACATCTTAATTTTTTCAAATGAGTTTTTTTCTTCTGCAGTCCACTTGACCTCTTGATCATTTTTCAATATGGCTGTAATTTGTTTGATAGTCTCAGCAAAATTTGGTATAAACCAACGCAGAAAATTGATTTTACTAATGAAATATTGTACATCCTTCTTGCTCCTTGGTAAACTTATTTTCAGTATTGCTTTCACCCTTTTCGGATCAATCCTTATGCCATCAGCTGAAACTAAATGACCCAATAATTTATCTTCTTGTACAACAAAATGTGATTTCTTTGGATTAAGAGATAAACCATATTTTTTGCATTTCAAAAAAGTTTGTTTTAAGTGTTTTAGATGCTCTTCATCTGATTGTGAAAAGACTGTAATATCATCTAAGTAAATCGTGCTGCAAACTTATCTCTTTCCCCTACAAAGGCTATGTCCATAGCTCTTTGAAAATTTGCTCCAACATTCATTAATCCAAAAGGAATTTTATCATACATGAAAATTCCCCAGGGAGTAGTAAAAGCTGTTTTTTCTTTATCATCAGGATGGATGGAAATTTGATTATATGCTGAAAAACCATCAACCATAGAAATTCTTTGTGCACCAACTACATTTTGCAATATTTGTTCTATTTTTGGCAAAGGGTAATTATCCTTCAACGAAGACCTATTCATATTTCTAAAATCAACACACAGTCTGATTTCACCATTCTTTTTCCTAATAGGAACTAAATTGGAAACCCATGAAGAATACCTGGGGGGAACAATGATCGTAGCATCTAATAACTTTTTCACTTCCTTTTCAATAACAGGAAACAAGGCTGGATTTATCCTCCTTAATTTCTGTCTGGAAGGTTTAACATTCGGTTTTAAAGGCACTTTATGCTGTATAATTTCAGTATTGTATGTTTTAAAATCTTCATATGACCAAGAAAATACATCAACATACTCTTTTAACAACTTAATGTACATGTTCCTCTGTTCCACAGTGAGTGCTTTTGAAATATTCACCATTCTAGGATGTTCAGGGGTGCCAATATTATAGTCCACTACATTTTATTCTGAAGACTGTACAATAGATTTTAAAGGTGTATCATCTTTTGAAAATATTCTCTCTAATGGCACCAAAACTTTAGGAATGAAATTACTTTTTAAGTTCAATAATATTGTGACCAGCAATCTCATTTTCTGCAATATCTTCAAAATCTTCAACCTCATCATCTTGTTCTTGATCAATTAGGGAATTGGAAAACTCACCTGTCAGCTCTAAAAACCTTTTTATTTCAATTTCATCTTCAAAAAATTTCCACTGCTTTGCATTATCAGGCATAGAAGGTTTGTACCTAACCTCAATAGGATACTTTAGCTGTGTTGTTTTGGGAATCCTGAAATGTGTGGCTAGTAGGGCAAGAGAATCAGTAGTTTGGTTATGATCCCTAGGAATATAAGTGATATTAAAAACCACAAAATTATTTTCTATCATATCCCATACTTCATTACGGTACACTTTCAACAAATCTTGTTTTACTTGATAGTTGTTCCTCACCTGCTGAACAACCAACTCGGAGTCGCCATATACAGAAATCTGCTGAATGCCTAAATCTTTTGCAGCTTTCAAACCTAACAACAAAGATTCATATTCTGTAGTATTATTGGTGGCAATACATTCCAATTTACACATTAACTTTACTGTTTCACCACCAGGAGATATTAGAAGAACCCCTGCTCCAGTACCCTCCTTACATGATGATCCATCAAAGTATAATTGCCAAAGTTCATCTTCTTGTTCCCTAGTGCATTTAACTAGCTTTTCTTTTTCAACCTGTAATAAACCAACAGTATTATCATCATCACTAAAATGCAACATACAAGTACCCAAATCGTTGTCAACATCATACAAGGGATGATTTGTAGGGTTCTTGTCATCTGTCACAATATAGGAAAATTGTAACTCTCTATATAACCTTCTATTTTCTCCTTCAAATACAGGAATGGTGGCATATGTTAAATCCATCTGTAGAGTTCCACCAACCTTCTTGGCCCAAGATCTAGTGAGAAGCAGTCCAAATTTAGGTGTAATGTCTGCTAATACCACATCCATAATCACACTCTTCATTGGTAGCTGAGCTAAACTGACAACCATATCTTTAATCACTCCTAAACATTTTACAGCTCGTGAATCAAAAGCATACAAATCATGATAAGGTTTTGTTATACTCAAACCTAAATCCTCCATGACAGCTTTTGGCATTAGGTTATGTGATTCTCCTGAATCCAAAAGACAATTATGTATCATCTGTTCATGAATAATTAGTGTGATGTAAAAAGGAGGTGATGCACCTGCTTCATTTTTAGTTTTTTCTGCCAAGGCTGACCCAATAAATATTTTAGGACTGTCTTCTTGTAAATTCACTATGTAGGAAGGAAGTTGACTATTTGCTGAACTAATCATTTTCAGAACCAAATTTTTATAAGAAAGATTCTTCATCAACTCGATAAAAGACATAGGAATCTTGATTTTTCCTAATTCATTTTCCAGGTTAAAATTCTGCATACTTTTATTTACCTCTTCAACTTCCACATTCTTCTTTTGTTTATCCTGATTTTGTTTTTTCTCTAACATAGGATCAGATTGCTGTTTAGGAGGTAGAACTACCTTCTTCTTTCGATTTTGAACTACTTGCTTTGGACCTGACCTCAAATTTAAAGTTTTCTTTGGCTCAGTCTGATATGTATCAACAATTACAGCAGTCACTTCAATATTCAAATCATTTTCTATTTCAAACAAATCATCATCATAATATTCTGAGTTTAAAAAATCTTCTTCAGTCACAAAACTTTCAGTTAACTTCTCTCCAAAATAATTCATATCCTGGTCTGTATCCTCAAAGAGCACTTCCTCTTCAATTTCTTCTTCATCAACTACATTATTTTGAAGTGGTGGTGGCACTTTTTGATCCTCAGTTTCTCTCATTTCTCGTTGTATATCATTATTTCTTCTCTCTCTGGGAATGAAGCGAGGCACAAACTGTCTTCTGAGTTGGTTTGGATTATTAGGGTTTCTATCACCCTATTGAATAGGTTTGTTTGAATTCTTCTCTGATTCCAAGTTGTTTAATTTTGCTATCAATATTTTAACTAGCTTGGCCATCTCATCAATTTTACCTTCTTCACAGTGGGAAGTTGAAACCCCTGGAGTTCCCTCTTTCTTACCCTTCCTGTCATATATCTGTTGAGTTGTGTTTCCCTTCAATTTGTTAGAAGCTAATATATTGGACTCCACTTCTAATGTTGCATCCTACATGTTTAGCAAAGTAACACATCTTCTTTCTCTTAAAAGTAGGGAAAATTCATGATCAAAAGCATTGGCATATGTGAGTTTTCCAGATGTTTTTGAAGTTTTTATCTCTACAGGAATTCTGCCATACATTTTATTGAATCTCTTCGAAAAATCTGCTATGGTTTCATCCTTCTTTCTCCTAAGGGCTCCAAAATCAGTGATGTAATATGTGTGATCCTTGGTATCACTCCATTGTCTCATGAAAAGGTCCTGAAGCTCCTCTATGATAGTGATAGAATTTGCAGGAAACTCCTTGAACCATTTTCTGACCTCTCCATCAAGACTCTATACAAACATCCTCATCCATACATCCTTGGCCTCAATATTTTGATTATCAGCATAGCTGAGAAAGGAATGGCAATGCTCCTCGGATGTGGTCTCACCTTGTCCATTAAACCTAGGAAGGTATTTTTGGTAATAACCCCCAAAAAGTGCATTCAAAGTCTGAGGCAAAACTAAAGGTGCATACCTAGCTGCCACCATTCGGTCCATCATGTCTAATGGCTGATTTTGGGCTGCCATCTTTAAGTTAACTGGTTTAGATGATGGAAAGACTTGACTAGAAATTGGCTGAAATGGAGTTTTACCAACTTTGAGGTGAAATAAAGGGATTTTACCAAGAGATATAGTCTTTTCTTTCTTGAAAGATTGAGGATCAGTGAAAACTTGAAAATTACTAACAGGGATTGTAGGCTTCAACCAAGATGAATTTTGTTCTTCTTCCTTCAAAATAGAAAAAGGTGATGAAATATCTAACAGATCAGGGTTACATAGGGTTGGTGATGACTGAGACCTTCTCATCTTCCTAGCTGTTTTCAATACTTGTTCTGGGTCTGAGAGACCCAGTTGTAAAGGTGAATTAGGTCTATTTCTTGTTCCAACTCCCTTAGTAGCCACTATGAAATACTGGTGAAAAGTAGTCTTTTAAATTTCCTCGCTTAAGTTCACCTCTCAAAACCAGTGAAATGATAAGTATCCCAGGGAAAATAGGTTTTCAACTTCGTCCATGACAACGACGCCAAATATGTTAGTGCCAAAAATTGTTTCTAGACTCCAAAAGAACAAGCCAACACAATCTCAATAAACACAATAAAGTAAAATAGGGTTTTCTTGGGTTTTGGATGAACAATTTGTAGACAAGAGGGAAGAAACTTCATGAAACCAAAGGAAACACTAAATCATTAGCATTTGAAAAACTGAGATGCATAACATATAAACCATAATCCAAACATAATAATTACAATACTAAGTTTCACCCACAGCTAGCAAGCATTTCAAGTATAAAAACCTTAAATAGGAAATAAGTATACCAACTGAGTAATTAACACAAATTAGAAATGAAACTAGTCAAAAGTATAAAGGGCATATAGTTGCATATATTTCATGATTCAGTCATCAAAAACACATAAGAGTCTTTACACTTAGCTCATAAACGAGCCTGATAGCCTCCCCTTGCAACAAAAATCGAACCCTTGGTCCTTTTTCCAACTTACATTTATCCTGTTCCTTCAAAAAAAATTGCATAACTGAATCCTAACTAATTTTTAAGTTATCTATTGAATTTTTCAATATAAAATTTATCATTATACAAAAATGAAATTACTTTTCAAACTAACTAATAATTGCTCTTGTCAAAGTACTTTTACAAATCTTTCACTGCCTTAGCTAGAAGAGCAATTCCCTCTAATGCTTGAGCTTTCCTTCTAGCTTTCAGGTGGTCTTCTTCCAAGTCTGTAACTTTCTTTGTTAACTCCTCATTCTACTGAGTCAGCTCCTGGATAGTTTTCCTTAGTTCTGTAAACTGATTCTCTATCTGTCTTTTTCTCTTAAGAGCCTCTTTAGAAACTACAATCAATTCCTGGTAGTGACTGTTCACTTCTTCCAAGTCTTCTCTAAGTCTCCTATTTGCAGTAACTAATCCATCATTAGTTGCATGCATATATTCAATTTTGATGCTTGTATTGCTTAATGCTCCTTTGCACATTTTCCTTTTTAGAATCAATACATTTACTTTCTAATATTGATTGCATCCCTTCTAGTTCCCATGGGATTTTCAACTTCTTGTATATTTCTTCATCCTCCTTCATAAGCTCTGTGAAGGTCATAGGAGTCTCTGGATGTTATTCAGCTTCAACATTACACTAAACTTCTTCAATTACCTCTTTTTTCTTCATACAAGAAGTCTTTATTTCATTTTGCCACTGTTCTTGAATCATATTATTTCGAACCTCCATGAAAATGTTTGAGATCTTAGCATTAGTGAAGATTGGATTTTCTTTTGGAACTATTGATTTTTTACCCTTCATGACTTCTTTGTTGTCATCTTCACTATCTCCCAATTTCTTTTGAGATGATGAATCTTCTATTATTGTAACCTTTTCCTCAGCTAATTTGGGATTTAATAGCTTCTTCATGTTTAACCTAAGCTTGTTCTTCAGCCTTGTCTTGGGTCTCTAGACTGCTCCAACTTCTCTTTTCATTTTCAAAACCTTTCCTCGATGCATTATTGAAGCAAATTCAACAACCTTCAGTCTTTTCTTTCATGACATTGTCTCCTCTTCAAAATGGGTGTGTATTTCTTGCTTAGAACAAACCCTAGCTTCATTAGTAAAAGGAGACCTAGCCTCATCAAATAAGTATTTTTCATCCTCTTCAGAAAGCACTGTAATAGGGCTCTGCTTCTTCTCCTTAACATCTTCCTTTTCACCTTGATTTGATTCTGGAGGTAAAAAATATTCCACTGCCTCAATTTATTTCATCTCTGACTTTGAAACTCTACTTTCCTCAACATTAATTCGCTGTCCAAGTTCAATGTTTTCATTTTCCTGATTTGAAGCTTCTCCTGGTTTATCAGCTTCTTCATCTTTAACTATGACCTTCTTTTTAAGTTTCTTGAATAAAATTTGACCCTTATCTAAATGTCTCTTCTAAGACTGCTCCTCCTTCTCAGTTTTGAAACCTGACCAAAGTAAGAAGTGTTCCCATGTCTTCTCTCTTTTCTACAATACAGTACTTATGATCAGTTTTATGAGCCCATGGTGAAAAAATGATTGTTTTGTATGATCCTGATGTTCTTTCACCCTACTTGACATCTTCTGTAAACTTTTCAAAAATAATAAAGGAAGATTCATTTTGGATTCATGACTGAGATGTTGAAGGAATCTAAAATGATACTTAAACACACAGGCAAATCTCCCCTCACAGGTGACATAGATTTGTAAGATTTTGATAGGCTCTATCCACTCAGGCTTAAATTTTTTAATAGGAACACCATTTTCCTAGTCTGCTACTACACCTGGAAGTAGATATCTTTGAGCATCAAAAGTGAAGGGCACCTTTTTGAACCAAAATTCTCCCTCATCAATAATTCCTGTTGCTTCTGCTAGTAATTCCCTGGTTAGTTTGAACTTCAAAGTGTCAAAAGACACTACATCCTTGTCTAAACATTGAGCGAATTTATAAGAAACCTCTGAGTGATAACCTTCCTTTTTTTGCAAAGAACACTAACCACCTTGCTTCTGCAAACAATTATGCACAATCTGGAAATTTTTGAACCCAACTTAAGTCCGAGGGTTTTGCCCTATTAGTCTTACCACTCTTTTTCATTTTGAAGTATTGTCAAATAGCTTCTATCAATAAAACACACTGTGACTGTCTTCAAATATTGATAAACTGACAGACAATACCATATAGGGGAACCTTAGAAACCCTAAATTGAAGTCTTCTCATTTAAACTGGTAAATATTTTAATTCCATGACTGAGAATCCATCATTTAGTTTTAATTAGGCTTCAAAAATAATAATGTGCCATCAATTTGGTCATTAATCCTCTCTTGAGAAAAAAACCCAAATTATAAATTTTGGTAATCAATTCGCAGCCTACCTGTTAAAACAATTAATCCAGCTGCTACAATCTTGTTCTCTTAACTGTCAAGTGTCGAATTGCATGTCCCAATCTTCTCTGACTGCTTTGATAGCTCCAGATGACCGCTCCTGAAAGCCCTAATTTTTTCTCTGTTTCAAAATTTCGATTACCAAGTGCTGATTTTTCGCCACGACCTTCACCTGCTCTACGTGCAGTTCAGGGAATAGGTGATTCAAAACGCCTTTGTCTCATTATGGTATTTTATCATTATTGCATCATCTCTACAAGAAATTGCCACGATTCGCCCTCATGATATTATTTACACTTGTCACCGTGATTATTCTAAAAGACACACGTATCAAATATATCATTGAGTATGATTGACATTTTATGTGTGAGAATTCTGGAGAAAACTGAACCAAAAATGATGATTTTTTACTTGCGCAACTTTCTTGTAGTGCATGTTTGTATTTGTTTTTGGCTAGCGCTGCAAGAAAGTCCGAGTTAATAATTTGCTAAAATTAATGGCATGAAAAAGGCTTAAACTTGGTTTAGGAACCTTAATCAATCTTTTATGATATTCTTTAGACCTTTAAATCCATATAAACCTTCTATAAGCCCTCTGATTATGAAATCAAACTAAAATTTTCAAAAATAAAGCTAAGAAAACAAATAACATCAAAGCTTAAAGGGAAAAAATTCAAAATATCCGAAGCAACAAAATTTTCTAGGAGGAAAGAGTAAAACCAAACTTCAAAACATAAACAAAAGTATTAAAACATGGAAAACAAAAGAATGACCTAACACATTGTAAAATGTTAGAGTATATTAGCTAATGTATTATTAATTATAGCCAATAAAGAGCAGCTTAAGGAATTGAATACTACCTCTTCTTAGATAATATGAATCAAATGTGGATTTTACAACCTTCCATTGACGATAGAGTTCATATGTTGATTGATAACTACAACCTTGTTATGTTAAAGATGAAAAGATGAAATACAACTGTAAGAGTTTTAAAACTAGAAGAAATGATAATATGTCAATCACCATAGGAGAAACAGAAAACATGTCAGTTTGTTAATTCAATTAACTACAAAAATTAAATATTTCTCTTCCTCAACATCAATCTGTTAAGCTTCTCAATATTTTCTTAGTTTGTGTCATCGTGCCCTGCTATTGTGCTTAAGATGGGAATTGATCTTGTTCCTCCACTGCTGTTTTATGTATTGGCCACATTAGGTTTGTGAATTTGGTTGAAAGATGTTCTTTATAAATATTTACGAGCCCCCCCATAATTTAGATATTTTTAAATACCAAACAGTGCTTAAGACATCTCATCATATGCATGTACATTTATAGAGATGTTTAGACATTTATGGCCTTTCCGAATTCTATTTACGTGATTTCTAGACCATAGAAATGCTTGATATTCTTTAACATTGCAATGTCTTGCACATGGTGGCATATTCCGTTGGCTGCTTTATGTGTTTGTCTTTATTGCAGCTAACTGGCACAATATGGCTGATCCTTTTAGATATATTTCTTGAAAACTTAAGTGTAGTATTTTATCTCTGTTGTGATTTCCATTTCTACTCTTCATAGTTAGGCAATGTGACATATTCCTGTATTATTTTAGACGAGATGTTCGAATTTTTTGCTATCCTCTTATTCATGTTATTGTTTTCTATGTTTTAGCCCCCTTCCTTGTGCCATTTTACTCATCATTTACATTCCAAGTGTTCCATATGGAACTAATTTCTTGCTAGTATTGGCATGGATAATGCAGTTCCAAGGTGTGTGCTGCAATCCTCTATAAGTCATTTAAAGATGCTCCTAAGGTATGTAGTTAGTATAATTCTTTCTATGTTCCTTTTTTTCTAAAATGAGAACAAAGTGTTAGTTCATCTTCTTGTTTTATTCATATGCTTCTTATACAAGTAGCAATGAAACTGAGAATTATAGCCCAAGAACTACGAAAGTTTAAGATTACTGATGAAGTCATTTTTGTAAGTTTATCTTGCCCTAGTACGAACAATACTTTAGCTAATACTTAGCTATTAATTTGGCTAGTACATATTATTAATCAGGAAAAGATAAGTATGTATATTTGAGAGTACAAGGGTCATTTTTCTAGCTACTAGTCGATCATCAAGTTATATTTTGTCTTGTAATCAACAAATAAGACTTATTGATGGAATAAAGATTACTTCAACTAGGGTTTCTGCCTTTTATTTTGAGACTGATATGAATATTTTCTCTAGTGGCATGCCCGAAGTGTTGTAGAACTGGGTTTTTGGGCTAGGACATGTTCCTTTTTCCCACCATTGAGATGCCCTTTGATAGTCACCTCACTGCTGCCATCAACTTGTGGGACCGATACTCTAGTTGTGGAGCTTTCTACATCCATATATCTTCAATGTGTTAACATTCAACTCCACCATCACTTCCAGGCATGTAAAACACTCCATTTCAAATAAAATAGAAGTCTGAGTGTTATTTGAAGTTAGTGTTTGTGTGTTATTTCTGTTATGCAACATTTATATGCATAAGAAAATTATACATGCTGCCACATGAATAGATCCCATTTAATGAATAGTCCAATGCAAAAATATCTTGTGAGAAGGGTTTGAAAATAGTTCAAAGTAAGCTACAGATAATAACATTTCAAGTGTTTGATTTTACCATTTCCAAGTGTTCACACTAAGCTACTACTGTAATCTACCTAAGATGGGCTATGGTTGTGTATCCCCTCTAGGGATGGAATGTCACTTTGTTTACTGCTCTAAATTGGGTTGTGAGTTGTTGGAGTCGCTATGGCTTGGTTTGTGACACCCTTAGGTTTTCAAGTGAGGTTGTAAACTTCACTAGACTGCTATGGATGAATCCATGCAAATGGATGTGTGTATCTGTTTGCCATGTTAATGAGTTGTTCCAGTTTTAATTGTTGGAGAAAACTTTGTTGGCAACAACAATTATGAACAACTTGCACAATTAAACTCTCAAATTGAAACTGCATAAGAAACAAATTATCTTGCGTTTCAATGGATGGACTAGTGTTTAAATGAAAATGACTATAGGATGGGATAGCAAATTAAATCAATATAAGCTACAAATTCATGTGGGAATTCTAAAAGTATCTCATATTATATAGAGAAATGTTGGTGAAAGTTTGAGGTATATATTAAATCTCAAAGAGTCATTTTCATTGAATGTCATTGAATACTGGACAATGTATCTTAAATACGGAAGCCAATATTAAAAGCCTTGGATGTTTCTCTGCGTATTAAATTGCTTATACACTTACTTCATAATGTTTCATAGCTTCCAAGTGGTGGAACCAAAATGAGAAGTCGGTGGAGTACATATGTATGGCATTTGCATTGGTTAGGGTATTAATTGAAAGTATTGAGAGTATGCTAGAGGAATGAGCATGGTAGAACTGTATTAGATATCATAGGTAACCAGTGACTACGAAGCCCCTCTTTCTTTTACTACTGGCCCCTACATTTACATGCCTTCATAAAGGCGTTCAATCAATACCCACCTTCAACACTTTTCAATTTCATTTTTACATCATTTAATTTGCCCTTAAATGCTTATTTCTTCTTGGCATGGGCTACCCACGTTCTGTTATCAATGCCCAATAAACTGCCAAATGATTTCAGTTAGTCCATGTGCAAGTTATAATGCTTTGCATGTATGAGATTTTCTCTTATCTGCCCTCCATAAATTGCAGTCAGGATTTTATTGATAGCTTGGATTTGCCAACTTTTATTACACCTTGTTGAGTTTTACCTATATTAGCTATTAAGGGATAGTAAATTATGTCATATCACCACCCATACCTGTCATGATGTACATCATTTCTCTAAATTCCAACTTTCTCTTTAACTCCAACAATTTATTACGATCGCTGATACAAAAAAAAAATCGAGAATTGTTCCACATGAATCCATGCAAAGGGATGTGTGCATCTGTTTGCCATGTTAATGAGCTGTTCCACTTTTAATTGTTGGAGAAAAGTCTGTTGGAAACATCAATTATGAACAACTTGCACAATTAAGTTCTCAAATTGAAACTAGACATATAGCAACTTCAAACCCATTTTGTAAAGGCTATTCTTAGCAAAAATGGCAGTTTACCAACCAAACATAGATTTTGAATGGATCTAAAACAAGTAGAAAAATACACACATTTTAGATAGTAAACTTAACATTTTAATTTCAATATATACTCATATCTTCAGAAGTGCGCCAATCACTCCAATGCTAGTAAGTTGGTGTTCCATTCCTCCATGCCCTGATGATATTGCAATGTATTTCTAAAGGTAAAAGGTGTAGTAGTGCAAGATGGATGCAATATTAGACGCAACACTAAATGAAAAATATGATGTAAAAGTGAAAGTCACACCAAACAAAAAAGTGGACATTATGTCAAATGCACATGTGAACACAAGAATTGATGTCACACTACACGCAAAATTGGATGCAAAAAGAGACTCAACACTAGACACATTAATTAATGACTCGAAACTAGATGCAATACTAGGCCAAAAACTAGACACAATAGTAGATGCAAAAGTGGACTCCTAACTAGATGTAAAATTGGACATTAAATTAAGCACAAAATATGGGGTATCGATGGAAATAAAACCATGCGTAACACAAGGTGCAAAACTGGAAGCAACACTTGGCGCAAAAAAAAACTTGAAATGAGACACAATATTGGATCCAAGATGGGAAGAAACATTTGATGTAAAAATAGACGTAATATTGAAAGCAAGATGGGATGCAACATTGGACACAAAACTAGATGCAATATTATATACAAACATGGGCACAAAACTAGGTACAACACTAGGTGCAACATTGGGTGCAACATTGGGCTCAAACAAATATGCAAAAAAAGACATCACCCAGGATGCAACACTAAGTGCAAACCTAGATGCAAAATACGACGTAAAACAAGATGCGAAAGGGGATGCATCATTATAAGTAAAATTGGATGCAAAACTAGACGCAATATTGGGCCCAAAATTGGATGCAAACCTAGATGCAACACTTGATGCAGAATTGGACACATAATTTGATGCAAAACATGGTGTAAAATTGGGTGCAAGACTTGATGAAAAACTTGGAGAAAAATAAGATGCAACATTGGATGCAAAACTGGGTGCAAACAAGGATGTAACAAATGACACAAAAAAAGATGCAATACAAGATGCAAAATTGGGCGCAAATAAGGGCGTAACAAAGGATGCAAAAAATTAGGTGCAAAAATGGATGTAAAATGGATGTTAAAAAGGACGAAAAAAAAGATGCAATAGATGGCGTTTTATGAAATTATACAATAGCGCTAGGTTTAGCATCAGATTGTTCACCACAATTGAGAAAAAATACACTAAAATCTGGCGCTAAATATATATTACGCTAAATCCAGTTTTTGTTGTAGTGATGTATTCCATTTGTTACTTTCCATTTTATCTGAGAATTGTGATCGTAGAAGATTTTGTTATCATTTGTTCCATATTTTTTAAGTCTTGTTGGTATGGTTTATGTGGTAAACATCTAGGATGTGGTCATGCTGTCATTCATTCCCTTAGTATTATAGAGGCTGTGTGTTATTGAAAGTTCATGGTGCTATGCTTTTCATAGGTTGGACATGGATCTTGAGGTGATGTCACTATTTTTCCCACACTTATGATTAACAACATACCGTTATAAAGGTTGACATCCTTTCTTCTTATACATTCTATCTTTTACAAATACAAGAATAAAATGCGGCAAACTAACATCCTTCTAAATCTAATTGCAGGAAAATTGGACAAGGGGGCTGTCTTGAAGGAAATTTGTGCAGGATTTCAGGAAACTATTTAGTCAATTGTTTGCTTGAGTGAAGGTGATTTTCTTTATGGGTGGATGAATTCTAGTTTCATAGCTACATACCTTGAATTTTCAGGAATAGGGCATTTTTAAATCCATTATTAAATGCATGGAAGTAACTTTTTTTGTTTCCCAAACCAGATATGGAAACAAATGAATGTTTTAAAAATAATGGTGGTTACTGGAAAGATAAGAAGGAAAACATAACTTCCTTCAAGTATACTAGATGCTTGAACCAAAGGATATAAATATGTTGTGTTTTTGTGGTAGGACTCACCTGAACCATTAAATTGTAGCATTATGAATATAAATTGTTTGCTATTTTTGGTAGGATACTTTTCGTGGTAGGGTTTGTGAGTGCCCTTTGGTTGAAGGTGTTCAATTTATGGGAGATGGTTATTCTAACTCTGAAGGTAAACCTGATCTCTTTTAAATTTCAGTTGTTTCATTATTGGATCATAGTAGAAAATTCACAATTCACTTTTTCTTCTTTGTGTTGTTTCATCATGATTATTTTTGAAGTTATGTTTTTCCTTATTCAATATGTTTTTATCATTGATTTACTATTTGATGGGATTAGTTCTTGCATACATGTCTTTTCTAAAATGGAATGTTGATAATAACAATCCACATGATTTTCAATAATGTTAGTTCATATGGTTTCTTTTGATTTTAAATTTATACAATTTGATTTTATTGAGACTTACAAGTTGTTCCATACAAAATTCATATTACATTCATCACGCTAGATGTGTGTGTGTGTGTGTGTGTGTGAAAGAAAGAGTGAGATAGACTAGTGGGAAAAAGCAGCCAATGGGACAGAGCGAGACGCAATTATTCGAACTGGTTTTGAAGGTGCAGGGACACAAGGGTGCCATACACTCTTACATGTTAATATAGATAACAATTTAAAAATTAATCTAGTAATCTAGAAATTAAATTACAATATATCAAAATTAGTCTAAAATTCTTGACACTAAGTCTCAAATTAAGAGATCAAAAGTCATTCAACTCTCAAGATCCTATTGAGACAATATTTTTTAGGAGAGTAAACTCTATATTGCTGGGTGTGAGATGAAGTATGCAGGAATAAGTTGGTAATGCATTGTTCCATCCTAACAATGCCTCCCTGATTTTGTATCAAGTTTTAACCATGCCTCTATTGAGGTTTACAAGGGTGCCTCTATTGAGGTTTACAATGGTGTAAAATATCAACAAATGTGTTCACAATCAATGGGGGGACTTAGAACTTGGTGCATACAATGCTAAAAGTGAATTTTTTGCTTGCTTTACAATATTCCTGTAAAACATGAGTACCAATAATTTCTTTACATAAGCAATTCTGACAAACTCAATTATAGACCTAACCTTATAGTTATAAAAATATTTGGGTATGAGTAGGTATCAAATAAATGGATCTCAGGATCAGTATCTTGAAATGGAGGGAAAATTGCTGCCATTTGTGAGTGGCAAGGGCACTGTACTGCTTATGAATCCTAGAACTTAGAAGGTTAGATATGCAAAGCCTCTTGTTTTGGAAGATTGAAAGTTGTAACCTTTGTTTTCTCAATATTGGTTGTCATTTTTTCATTAGTACAAAAGTAATGAAGGAATCCTAGTTGCTTCTGCAACTACAAGCCCTCAATTGTATGATGTAGAATCCCCAAATCATCAGTTTATAGGAAGTTGTGAATAATTGTATTAAGAAGGCAACATCCATAATTTGGTCCTATATTGGCTTGTCCATAATCCTCTTACCGAATTGGGTATAAGCTAAATCAAAGAGGGGAGATGGGACACCTATGTTTCTATTGAGTGGTGCTAAAAATGATATCTATGAGCCTTCTTGTTTTGTGAATATGCACCATTAGTTGTGTAGAGTGACATGAGAAATACACTAGTGCTAGCAAAATGTTGTATCACAGTTTGCAAGAAAATGCATACATGGAAAATAGGCAGTCTAGCAAAAATATGCCTGTTAAATATGTGTTACTGACACATAATGCAATATGCACGGTTCAAATTGAATTTACGATAGGGAAACATCACTCATCATGAATAAATTCAGGTAGTTGTTTATCTGTAATATTTTATTGTTTCTCAGGTAGTTGTTTACCTATAATAATTTGTTGTTTTCCTTTCCATTTATGCACATCTTCCTCTGTTAAGAATGAACTTGTAAATTTGACATTGAAACAGGTTGGTAAGGGATGAGATGTTGGACTAAACTAGATTGATTTGTTTGAGGGTAAAGTAGCCTGATGGAAATGAAGAACAAGTTCTCAGCAGAGATATGTATAGACTTGGATAGCTCCTTGACGTTTTCAGAATGTTGTCCTTCTATTTCACTACTGTTGGATTTTATGTTTGTATGATGGTTAGTAATGAGTTATTTTCTGTAACGCATTACTTTTGCAAGTGCTTATGGTTTCATGAGGAAGGTCCATGAAGAAGGACTTCTAATTAGTAAACCAATTGGTAATGGAATATATTAAGTGTTTGTTGTACCAATTTGAAAATTTCATTTGATTTGTACAAAGGAATATGATAATTGTTGTTGCATTACTTTGGAAAATTGTTTCATAACAAGTTTTGGGTTCATATTAGGCCAGGAATATGCCAAGTTCATGGATTTTCTTGCTCGAAGAAATTCATTCATAAGTTTTGTTCTTGGGAATTAATGACCATGTGTTTTCTTATACGAGAAAGATATTTTCACGGGGTAAAATCATTTCCATAATTTCTACAAGTAAACCATTAAGAAATTGATTTCATGGGGAGAAATCATGTAACATCCCCTCTACTACTCTGTTTTTCTCAAACAAAAATACAAGGTAATTGTGAATGTGCACATTTTTGACAAGATGCTTGGGGTTGGTAAACAACACTTTAAGTAATAATGCTTATTTTCTTAAAGTGGTAAACGATTTTAGTAGATACAGGAGACTGAGTACTTGACTTAACTAAACGAATTAGGACATAATGTCACTAGGTGGTTATTTAAATGACTAGGAAGCCATGAAGATCTAACTCTCCAATGACGAAAGTCATCTAAATACTTTGGACTCTATAAGTAGAGTAAACTGACTTAAAGACAGGAGTGTATAGTTTTTATAGATAACAATGAATTTTGGATATGGTTTAATGACTAAGTGTCGAGGACCTAGTTATTACTACCAAGCTAGTTATTATTATGATGAAGTCAAAATATAATTATAAAAAGTGATTTTTATATTCTAACTATCATTAATCATTTATTGAAATATAATTAAAGACTACAAATATATATATATAAGATTTTGTTGCTAATTCTCATCAATAGTATTCTCCTTTGTTTTGGCTTTCCCACCAGGCGAATGGGGTTTTTCTAAGGAAAAAGCCAAGCGCTTTAACTCCTTAAAATCTACAGTTAGAAAGGTGGGGGGGACATAGGGATTCTTTTTCCATTTCTTGGAATATTTAAAGATGTATGATTTTGGATGAGGAAATCGTGCTAATTATTCTCGTAGCAAGAAGAAAATCCTGCGGTATGTCACTGATTTAGGAAATTGCACCAACGGTTGGCTCTTGGATAGTGTGGATGAAGGCATAAGCGCTGGGAAGCAAAGTTTAAAAATCACCAGGATCTTCTGGTAGGGGGCAGCCATTTGTTTTGGTGAAAATTTTTGGGAAGAGCAGACTCGACTTGCTCACCGGCGGTAGCTATTCGAAGAGTAGCATAACAGTCGAAGGGTATGCAAATGGAATGGAATTCTCGGATAACACTTTCCTAGTACTAGAATCCTTCACTCATGCTTTGGGTTTGCTTCCCCTGTCACCAGCGACCTTTCCATTCCAGGAGTACATGAGTTTTGAATTTGAGTTTTGTTGTTGTTGTTGTCGGTGCTCTCATCTATATCACATTGGATAAGAAGGAAGGTACTCTAGCAAGAGCCCTTTGCCTTCTTTGTTGGGTCGGCAACAATGCTTTTGCATAGAGCTTGGGTTTCGCCCTAGCGTGGAAGGTGAGTTTCTTTCTGAGTTCTTGGATTTCTATATGTTGGAAAATTTCTATATATAGCTTGTTGCTTTCAGGAACCCTGAACATCTATAATTAGGCTTGGTCGATGATTTTGACATCTTTGATTTTTGCAAAAATGCAAAGCTATATTTATCGTAGAAACTCTCTGCAGTGTAAAACTGAGCTAGAGGCGCCTTATGATATCCTCAAAATTCTCCGCTTTGTAAAACTTAACCCTGCTTGTGTTATGTTATGTCTTTACAAACCTTGCATGTAAAATTAAGAGGTGGTTGTTCAGTTAGCTATCCTCACAGAGCATCACAATGAATTGATTCTTTTTGTATTTATGAGTATGCCTGCCATGCTTGCTGACATTATGATTGGTACTGCCATAGTGGTTGGATTGTTGTAATTTATGACTATGAGCAGTGTATTTCTGAGTATGCCTGCTATGCTTGCTGACGTTATCATTGGAATACTACCAATGCGAGTTAATTCCTTGTCTACATTTTAGTGGTACTGGGTTCCGTTTTGGGTTCCATCGCAAATTGGGGAAAACACTGTGGTTTTATGTATTCCTTAGACTGGATTACGTTACCAACCAATCTGCTCTTTATGTGATTTCGGATGTTTCCTCAGTCCTTTGGAATTTTGAGATTATTGCTGGAGGAGATTCTAGTGTGTATGCAAGTTCTCTGCTACTCTTGTCCCGGGTTGCTGTGTTTCTGTTTTCCTTTAAAGATTTAGAGCTCCAAGCTAGCGAGACAATTCATTTGTACGGGAAAGTTAAATAATTTTTTTGCTGAAATTTTAGGGTATATACAAGTTCGGTGTTATGATTTGATCGTGTCCCGGATTCTTGGTTTCCATTTGCCATAAAAACGGTAAAGCAGGGAGCAAGTCGCTTGCTTCCACATTATGGATTTCGCCAAAAGAACATGCTTCTTTGTTTCGGTAATCTTCACACGAGTAGTGGGTCATTTAGAAAAATCTTTTAATGTTTTGTCCCATAAGTCCCAAAACATTTATGTTATTACTGGTTTCTGGACTTTTTCCTTTTACGCCCTTTCCTTGAGCTTTTTAGGAATATAAGGTTTCATGAAACATCCTTCAAGGCATGATTTCCACCTTTTTGTTTGAGTTCTTTGGTGACTTATTAGTAGACTTATCATTTTCCTTAATATCCATAGTCGAAATTGCTATATGAGTGCGAGTAAAAAATGGAGATCGCCAGCAATAGCGAGTCAATTACTTTAGGAAAGGTATGAACTGGTGGCGTAAGAAACTTCTTGTTAAAATGTAAGCCACCTGTGTATATTTAAATTTCTTATCCATGTCGTGTTTGGAAGTTAGACAGATTTTCTTAGAAAAATATTTGTTCCTTAATAATCAAATCTTTTAAAATTACACCTTTCTCAGCGGTATCGACCATACCAAAGTGAACAATCATCCTTAATGGATAAGTGAACTATGACAATAGACATGCCTATCTTATAAGTGAAATGTCCAAAATAAATGGACTCAAAACTTCGCTGAACACCTTAAAGAATCAATCCATCCATTACCATACCTCTTAAAGTAATGATCAAATCTATGCTATGGGTACAAATTTAGATATGGTAGTGAAATGGACAATTCATATTTACTGCATTCTCGAATTTGTATGGAATTAGTATGCAATTAGTTATATGGTTGGTGAAATTTATGTTTACTGTATGGAACTAGCATGCAAAGCAGTTACATGGTTAGTTAAGATCATTTTTAATGCATTCTGGAATTAGGTTTGTTTTGTTGCGATCACATTGAATCCAATGTGTACTTATCTTAGTACATTAGGCTGTTGGATTCCAAACTTGTGTATAATATATGAATATACCTTCTTAGCAATCTTCCCATTTGGGTATGTCTAGAGATCACCAATGACTTTCAGATCAAGCAATTAGCTCTTTCCTATGTAAGAAAGATTGCTTTTTAGAGTCTAATGCTAAGAGGAAGGTAATACTTTGTGAAAGAGTGCTTGAAGTGTAATCAAGAAGATCCTATGGCAACAGAATTGTTGCATATTGTAACTAGCATTTAAAGATATTACATAATACGACGGTTTGGTGGACGTAACCCCGAGTTTGGGGTGAACCATGTATATTGTTTTCTCCTTTATGGTTGCATCTTAAGTAGTTTATATTCACTTTTGATATTGTGGGGTGTATGGATGTCATTTTCTACAAGATTTTCCATTAAATTGTATTTTATGTTTTATGTGATGATGTAGAATGAATCAATGAGTATGCATGAAATTCATGACGAATGATATCAGTGTTAAAGGTTCATTATAGAATTACATAAAGTGCATATTTGCATGGAAGCATCTTTTGCAGTAAAAACAAAAATTGCATTCTATTTTCTTATGTAGGAATTAATATTTGTCGGGGATACTCATAATTATGATGCCATGAAATCTTGTTGATTGTTGAGATGGATATACTGTACATAATTGTTTTTCTTTACAAAATATAAGCAAGGTTAAATGTACATGCACAACGGTAATCCTCTTCTCAGTTCCAAAGCAATAAACAAAACTCATGTATAGTTTGGAATTCTTATTTAATGAATGAAGGTCTCATTTATGATTCTGTATCTTATAATCAGTACCTTAAAAGATAAATTTATGCTACCTTTAAGGAAAGTTTTTTTGAGGTGATTTATGGTTGTTACACTTTATAACATGTTCTCCTTATTTTTAAATCTATCGAAAGCATATATAGTTTCGAAGATGAATTTTCAGTTATGCGTGTTGGGGGACGTGACATATGGTATCAGAGCCAGAGTGACAACACTCTGGCCTATTTGGGTTCAACATGTAGTCAAGAAGCATGAAGATCGATCGCTCTAACCAATTGATTTTTTTTATTTGTGGATGCATGACACTGATGAACGAGGGGGATAAGTTGTTTGAGTGAGCCTCCAAAGAACGAAAGGAGATAACGAAGAGGATCAAAGAAACATCATGAAAGAAAGTATAACAAAAGTAGGTGAGTAATTCTTTTGTCAAAGCCAAAATGGTTGATGACCCATTCTTATGGTAAGGTATCAATTTTTTTTTTTGACTAGAGGTTATCCCAACAATGTTTGAACTCGAATGAATTACTCTGTAGTAGAGAATTCTATTGGAGTCTATGTATAAGTTATGCCTAAGACGCCAAATTATGTGGCATGTC
Organism: Pseudotsuga menziesii; assembly: GCA_001517045.1. NCBI lineage: Eukaryota > Viridiplantae > Streptophyta > Pinopsida > Pinales > Pinaceae > Pseudotsuga > Pseudotsuga menziesii. The sequence goes on from LPNX010138178.1 coordinate 259,990, forward strand.
ATACTAAAATTGTTACAACTCTTCTGAAAACTTACATAAATCTTAGGGCAATTGCAAAGGTATCTGCGAGTTTATATTTTTAACTAACTATTGAGGTTTACTTGCTCCAACTTTATCCTATCTGATAGACTCAAGTAGTAGGTAGTGGGTCGGATTTGAGCCATGAGAGTTTTTGGCCTTAATCGGGTTCTTGTCTTGAATAGAATCCTATGCAATCATAACTAGCAAATTCAACCCACATTCCACTCGAATAAAGGTGCACTATAAATGAAGGGTAATTATAGAAATAATGTGGTCAGAAGCTCCCCGTCTACTTAATTTGTTTACTTATGTTTTCCATTATGATTGTCAGATGTTTATATTAGCAATGAAATATCTCCAAATTTAGGCTAACGGGATGATTATCTAGACAGATGTTGGACCCTCTTGTTTTTCTTTATGCATTAAAGACAATTAAAAGGGGCTCACATGAAAAATGGTTATGTTATCTGGAGTCTCAAACAATAAAGTAATTTTAGGAAATCACGTAAATGTCGTACAATTGGTTGTTGGGAAACAAATTCGAAATTGCCTTCTAGAGATCGTATTCACACATTTTCTCTGCTTGATTGAAGGAAAAATTTTGTGCTACAAAATTGCAAAAGATAGATCTTTGTATGTTTATTTTGTCCAAAAAAAATATTTGATGTTTTTTTTGGTTCAATTTCTTGTCGTGTGATTTAAATTGGTGAGCAGGTCTGATGTATGAATACAAGTCTGATGTATGAATATAGTATAGATTTGTGTTGTTTAAAACACTCTATACTCCACATAATATGTTCCTAGTTGACATATGGCTTTAGGAGTATGATCACCAAATGGAAATATTGTTTGTGATTTGGGTTGGAATCGATCAACAGGGTATTGCTGGTGTAGGTATTACTCACAGGGGAAGCTGACAGGTATAAATTAAAATTTACCCACTGCTGCAACTAGATCGCTACAATTGGTTAGTAGTTAAGAATGCTTTACAATATTTTGACACAAGTAATTGTTTAAACGCCTTCCATATAATCCATATCTAGATTTGATGCATGTAAATTTCTTTGGATCAGCGTGTACGAATTGATACTGCAATTTGGTTATGAATTATAAACACAGTCATTGAAATTGTTGGTAAAGTGTTGGACTTGCGTTAGGTAAGATAACATGTCAAGGTGTCCAAATTCTGCTAATGCATTGGTTTGGGTTTTATGTATCTCTAACAAATGTTTGATGGAACTTATATGACACCTTTGCTAACTAGTGATTAGTGTGACAGATCTAAGGGATGAAATATTGCCTCTGAATTATTTTGCTTGCTAAATCGTTTCCATTGAATGCCAAAGGATAGAGTAAGATGTTTACTTTGAAATGGTTATAGTTTGGATGTTCAATTTTTTTTCTTTAATGATTGAGATGCAGATATAATCTCTCAGTTTTGAGAGTTGCTATTAATATTTGAAAATGAACGATGCATAATGTTATGAGCTGACATTGTATGGATTTACTATGATTCTGACCATCTCACGATCAACGGAAGACATGGATTTTAAATCCACTTCTAAATATGTGATGGTTTATTCAGAATGAATTATGAGATTGTATGAACCATGAATGATGGTGAGAGTACAATCACTACAACTTAGGAAATATTGATTAAATGAATGAAAATTGTGTTTATCAATAGATGTTAATTATACTAACCATAAAGCCAATACCGTGAAATGGGACAATGACAGTGAAGTCATGTTAAGCACCAAGGAATGTGTGTCACAAAAGTCAAAGGTTATAAGTAACATTAAAAATACGAACAAGGAAAAATTGAATGCTGTGGGAGCACAATGGTGTTAGGCAAGTGATTGTTGCATGAGCACATTGGTGTTAGGCATATATGCTGCAGGAGCACAATGGTGTTAGGAAAGCAATTTCCATGTGAGCACATTGGTGTTAGGCATATGGTGTCACTAGTACAAAAGCGCGGATTTTTCCACGTTTCATATTTTTTGGTGTAAAATCTGATGTAACAGGAACGAGGCGTCTTTGTATCCACGCCTAGCTGTCGCTGTATCCACGCCTGGACTCTTAGTCATATCTGTATCCACGCCTAAACTCTTGGACGTCGCTATATCCACGCCTGACCGTCTCTATAGCGACGACACCGTCTTTTGTTGACTTTTTACAATGGTCAAGTACTTGGTTTTACCTTTTAGGTCCAAGACTTGGTTCACCCCAATATCATGCCCCACCATGAGAACTACACCACCTCCCATACTCTTCACCATAGGACGATGCTTTGTTTTACCTCTCACAACATTATTCATCAAGACCTAAGTTACCTTTGATAAAGCCTCCACCCCAAGATGAATAGGAGAGGTTTGAGGCACCACAAACTGAGCCTTTTGTTGATTAGATCAAGGAGTAGTAATGAGGGGTACTTCAAGCCAGGTTTTGTCCACATGGGGTTGTACCACAGGTAAATTTCTCCCAAGGGTTTAGAAGCTTCCCAAAACCTTGAAAATCCCTAAAAAGTTGTATGCCCTCAGGAATTTTTGCCTTGCTGAATGCTGTTTTGGATAGAAGATATAATACGCCCAAAGAGGGTGCGTCAAAATCTGTGTTTTTCTTTACATATTCCGTCTTGGCGCCAAAATCACATGTGGCCAAGAAAACCCGCCTGTGCAAGGAAGTTAAGCCATCAAGGAAAATGTGAAGTAGACTTGTCCATTCATGTCGAAAATTAAACCTAATTTTCCAACAAGGTCGGACGGACTAGCATGGATGCATGAGGAGTGGAGGGGATACTAGGGTTGGAACCCAATTCATCCATCTCAATAAAGTATGGCAGATTCTTTGGCGCGCACCAGGATCTCAGCTTACTAGAAGTCGATGACAGAATTCTCACAGAGATTATGTAAAACGGGTGAGCTTCCATTCGATTCCTTTCTTGATTCAATTCTTTCCTTTTGTTTTCCATTTACTTATCAGAGAGACTTAATCCGAGTATAAAGATGATGATTTGGTGCCACAACAACATCAGGGTGACCATCCATGGAAGGCCATATGAAGAAGCTGTTCTGTGCACCTCTTCAAAGATGTATGCCATCAAGTTTGTTGCCACTTCCAACTCCATTTATCTAATACCCCCTCAAAAATTTTCCCTTCAAAAAGAAGAAACAGAAGAAGACCATTGCCACTCACAGAATGAAGGCGACAAGCCCAGTGTTGGTGCAATGAAACTGGCCCCTGGACACATGGAGCTTGTTCAGATTGCTCCGAGGCTGGAAAAGCTCAAGTTATTTCTCAGTGAAAGGCCTTACAAAGAAGACGAAATGGGTGCAGAAATAGAAACGAGGGGCTTGAAGGGCTTATACAGGTGGGATGATTTGCTAGATATTATCCAAGCAAGAGAAGAGGAACTGCAAGTAGGTCTAAAAGTCCTAGCAGCCATAGATATTGAAGGCTACTGGAGGATTGTGGATCGCAAATTCATGGGCTGTCTCCTGAATGTCCTTATTTTCAACTGTGTTCAGCATGATTGGCCTCTGAATGCCTTGAAAGCTGCAGATATTCTGGCCATGCTGGAGCAAGATGGGTATTCTATAAGAATTGCTATGCATTGCTTGGAAGTCTATGGGAACACAATAGCTGGGTCTGCAGAAGATGAACAACACAAAATGAGCCAAGTCTGGTGTCTGGATGAGAGGCTTGTCTGCTTGCACTATGCAAAGCAGCTCATGAGTGCTAGTAGATGGAAATTAGATGACTTCATGGAAGCATGGATGCAGAATTTGCCTTCTGGCATGCAGGCACACATGGAAATGCTCAAGGGTGAAGATTTGTTGGAGAAGTTTGGTGTAGATATGTGGATTCACCCATTCAGTGTCTCGGCTCTGCCTACCACTCCTGCAGAGCGTTTTTCTGCCCTATTTAGAGAAAAGCCCAAGTGGCAGTGGGAATATTTGGAGCCCTACATTTGGTATGTATGTTTAAATGGATGAATGTTGTATTTGCTCCTAGACATAGTATAATAGGTTCAAAGAGGGATGCATTTTAAATACCTTTATTTTCAAATGAAAGGATCTACAGGTGTAAGCAAGCCTCTTTTGCATTGTAGCATGTTTCTATTACTTCCTAAGCAATGCATGCATGTTAACATCGATCTGCAACTGTTTACTCTATAATTAACAAAGTTACGCAAATGGATCTTGTAGGGATCTCTAGGTACCGGGGATTTCTCTTGAAGGTTTACTTATAAAGTACACAAGAAAATCCCAGCCAACTCTAGATGCCTCTCCTATATTCAGTGCTATATAGGGCTTGTTGATATGCAAGGCATTTTCCTTAATGGTATGTTCCATTTCTAGTTACTCTGTATATGACATGATTTTTACAAAATAAACCAGTGAGTATACTTTTATAGCTATATATCAGTAGTTAGCTTTTTCCTGTATTGAGGATCGCTTAGTGAAATTGAGAATACAAGCTACGAAATTGCATTTGGATTGTCAGCTATATATCAGTAGTTACTTTTCCTGTATTGAGGACTGCTTAGTGAAATTGAGAATGCACGCTACGAAATTGCATTTGGATTGTCCTTTATCTCTGGAATATCCATTGTTATGCTTCAATCATTAAATGTGCGCAGAATCGTGAATGGAACAACTCTCAAGTGTGATGTTGCAAGTGCCATCTTGCTTCTTATTTTGTACACAAATTATGAAAAGCTCTGGAAGTCGGTCAAGAATTTTGAGTTTTCATGGAAACTTATATTTCACGTTCTTTAATTTCTCCATTTGTAATGGTTGCATTTCAGCTTTCTGATCTCAGGTGATGCATCTAAATCTACATAGTTTAATATATCATAAAAGTGAAGAGCATGTTGCAGGTCTTGCCATTGCTACCAACTGTGTGGTTCTGTGGATGATGTGGGTGCCTTTGGTGTCAAAACAAGTTTCACATTTTGCTGAAATTCATGCCATTTTACACACTAAAAAAAATACTGCTCAACTGTATGCATTTTTGAACCAGAGATACACTGAGAGTGCTCACAAATTCAAAGATTCAGGATAAATCATGATCTGCTCAAATTGTATCCCATACGATTTCACATATTGATATGGCTTATGCCAGACTGGACTTGTGCTGTTTGCCTGTGTTGGAATTTGCAAAGAAAGAAAAAACAAAGGATTAGTTTGATCTTTGAAGTGTATAGTTTAAGACCAGAGAAATTGGTTGCTTTATTGGCAAGTTGTCAAGATATTAAGTTGTTGCTTCCATAGCAAGCTATTTAAGAAGTAGTCATGTTACAGAGTTGTTGCTTCCATAGCAACGTATTTGATATTTGTTTTTAATCATCCACGGGGATGGAACACCATTGAAAGTGTCTGACATCTGTGTATCAGCCTCTGGTTGCTTTCTATTTCACTTGTACTTTTTCGCTCAAATAATTGATGTTGGATGAGCAAAGGTTTCCTGCAAACTCTAATTTTGGCGAAGCAAACTCCGGACAACTATTTTTTTTGGCTTTGCTAGACTGTAGTCTTTTTGTTCTCATTACTTCCCCTGTTGGATTTTATGCATACTGAGGAAAGCAGCTCTGGTGAAAGTGGTCTCCTTCCTGAAAGATTGCTTCATCTACTGAGTACCTGAGACTATGGCCAAAACCTAATTGTACATCAGTCAAATTCATCAGCAGTTCATATTTTGCATTGAAAAAACAACTTCCAGTCTGAGCATCAAGTTGTGCATTAGGTTCATCCATGTGTTCAGTTTGTTGAGTGGTCTTTCGTGCAGAAAATATTACTTAGCCCATGAGCAGAACTGTTTCCATACCTTTTTTTTGAATCCAAATAATATGATTTCCGGACTCCAGAGTATGTTCACTATGCTGATGTTACCTTCCAAACTGGGCAATGTGACATAGCATGGGCACTTTGTGTTTTCTAGTGTAATTCAGAGACTCACATTTCAAACACAATAGCAATTTTTCTTTTATAGAAACAATAATTTATATTATATGTAGATAAAGGTACAGTAATGTCTTACCTATTCCTAGAAGCATATTTTTTACAAATTTTTGGCCAAGTACACTGAAAACTTATGTTAAATCGACATTTTTTCTGGATTTCCAAAATATATCGTGGTATAGTCACAGAAACATCTCTGAAAACGACAAAAAGAGGAAGCAGTTAGATTACATTTCAACCGAGACAGAATCCATATTTCTTAGTAGAGCAGAAAAGGCCACTACCTAGATGAGACTTGTGGTAGGCTGAGACCAGATGCTAATCAGCATTGTCATCTATGTTGGTTTCATCTCTATCCTTTTTGGCGGCAGTGTGCCCAATTTCTAAACCATGCTGTTTTGGGTGTATCCTGCAGGAGGCTGGACTCCCTTTCGAGTCCTTAACATATGCAATCTTTCTCCACACCTTGTCCATATATTTTTCTAGATAGATCGTGGTGTTTTTCAGCATGGCTTCCATGATTTGTTTTGTTTGTTTTATCCATGAAAAATTAAGGAATTTCAATCAATCCAAACATCAAGAACAATTTGTCGACTATCGAGACAAGAATCACTATAGTCTATGATCATCAAGCTAGGGGAAAAGAAACAAGCCTTCTACATAATGGAGAAGGAATTACATATTTACTTCAGCCAAGCTTTCCAAACAAAAAAAAACTCACAAACCTTATCTAACATCAAAGACTGAAAGAAACTTCACATGTTAATCTTCATCATTGTGCTCAGGTTATTAATAAGATACAAATGAAGATAATCAATACCTGCCACCAAACTGAGACGGTATCGATAAAAGCAATCACATCCAAAGAATATGTGTTTAATTTTGCCCATGTAAGTGTAATCCCTATGTACATAGCCAGAAAGACTCCAGGTGGAGCCAGATAACCCCCACCTTTATTTGTCCCAGTGCTCAATAAGATAATACTCTGCATGGTTTGTGATCTAGCATAAGCCTGACAAACAAGTGGAAACCCATTCAGTTCCTCCAAGTTTGATATCCATTGCTATAGTTCATACAAATTCCTATGCCCCATAATTTACATCTATTCGTTCATGTTCCTTAAAGAGCTATCTAATTCAATTTATTTATTTTATTAGTAAAGACATTTTTTATAAATTGCACAAACATAATCCCTTACAAATACAAGAACATCAATTTGACATGAAATTGTGGTGACTCTGGTGCTATCTATTATGTCCTTCTACAATTTCTGATAAGGGTACCATGGTTTACGATGGTTGAACAGAGTCTGGTCCATATTTGAGGGCTTCTAAGTCCCATTCAAATGCTACCAAGATGATTTTGATGGTTTCTAAAATGATCCAGGGCTTTGGATACTTCTGAAATAGTTGGACAAATGTTATCCTAATGACTTAAGAGGGAATATGAATTTGAGAGATAGGTTTTTTGAATTTGTTTTTACTTCAAAGAAGTCTGTAATGCACCAGCTATTCAGTTTTTTGCAATTCCAATGGGATTTAGATCAATTATAGCCTTGGGCTGCTTTTTCTGGGTTTGATTAATCAGTTTTGTTAAAATGTTATTCCAATTTTCACCTCTAAATGTTGGTAGCCATATATCTGGTTCTGCAAGATTATATAATGAGGTCACTACTATATCAGTTTTATCCTATGCCATGACTCATGAGGTGACAAATTACTACATGGAATTATTGTTGTCCACCTATATTGCTGTCCATCGGCTAATTTAGTATGTCTACATGTACAGAAAATTTTCTGACAAACAATAGCTGTAATTGAAGATGCAAATTTGGGAATATATTGTAAGTTTTAATGTGCCTGGAATGCCAGAAGATGAAATCAAAGCTATTTGCATTATATTAACATAGGTGGCATTGATAAAAATATAAGTGAAGACATATAAACTGCTTGACAAATTAATGAAAATATAAGCAGAACCCTATAGAAAAAATGGATCTGAAAATAGCTTCAAAGTGTTAGAATAATCAACCCATAGTATTTACCCACTTAGACATTATTTCATTTATTTTGTCTTATTTTCCTAGTCCATGAGTCCCACCATGTGCAAGTTGCTAATTGCCTATCCATAAAGGTCAAACTTGCCATTATTGACTCATGGAGCGCTTGGGAAAGCCTTGGGAATCAAATCTGCTTTATTCCTGGCCTCCTAGGTGCCCATCTGCTTTTTCTGCTTTATTCCCTGCTTTTTCAGTGTTTTAAGGCACATAGGAAAGCAAGACTAGGTGAGGTGAATCAGCTTTGTTGCCTCTTCCTCCTCCACTCTTTCCTCCATGCAAAAGCATGTATGAGCTGCCATTTGACCACTCTTTATCTTGCCCATGCACCCTTGCTAATTCGTGGGGTCCTTGATAGATTTGGGATCAGCTTTTTACACCTATGGGGGATTTGCCTATTTTGGGTAAGCCTGCTTTATGCTAGATTTGGATGCTTCCTTATGCATTCGATTTTCTCATGTATTCTATATATTCAGAATCCTATGTTATTACAGGGTTGGTGATTGTACACTCAGTTAATATAATTTTGTGTTACAGCTCCATATTCAGTCTCCATTGTTGATAATTTTGCATGATCAATTGTTAATTGTTGTGGGTGAAATTAATCTACTGCGGGCCTGAATTTCTACATGGTATCAAAGCCATTGCAGGTTGTTACTCTCCTCCAAAAATTGTTTTGCAGGTTCGACATCAAGACTGGGAGCCTTCTACTGACAGCCAGGACAGATTTTCTAAAGCTATGGATTCAC